>JAQIWP010002730.1:0-10221 GCA_034695525.1 Euzetes globulus
GATCTCTCTCTCTCTCTCTCTCTCTCTCTCTCTCTCTCTCTCTCCTCCCTTATTGTCTTGAAAAAAAATTAGAATATTTATAACCATTTTTTTAGTATAAGAGTAGAGTTCAAGACCTGATGTCTGTTCAGTTTTATTATGAACTGAATATAATTTTTATCTTCACTCGAATGAAATGAGAAATTATTTTTAGTTCAAAGAAGAAGTTTTATCATAATTACAGTAATATTTTTTTTGCTGATTATTCTACAACTTTCACACTTCACACCATAACAAATGTCTTTCTAAGAGACAGTATATTCATGATTACTGACCTCAATGTGTGGTACAGAACACCATTTGTTTTGTGTGAAAAGTCGGCTTTAATTTATTTTGAAAAAACTTTTAAATATTTTATTTTTTTATTTGAGAGTATTTTTCGTGGAAATTGCGGAAATGTTTAATAAAAATTTGATTTTTAGCAGTTTTTTTCACTTTTCAATTGTTTAGATTTATGGGAATTTTGTCTTTTTATTTGTTGAGATGGGAAATAAATTCACGCAATTTTGCAAGTTTGTTTTTGCTTTCAAATTATATTTTAATTAATATCAGCTTCTCATATATCTGTCAAATATTATTATTTTTATAATTTTTGATTTAATTGAATTCTTTATACGTAAACCACTGATTGGCAAACCATTGATTGCACAGAATATTTCACTCTCTGTTTAATCAAAAGTTTAAAATTTGATTGGGAAAACACAATTTATTCAATTAGTCAGCTGGGAAATATTCATTGAAATATTTGCCAAATACCAAGTGTTGATTTGCATAACATCAGTGTGAGCTCAGGTTAGCCCAAAAGTCACAAAATTCTTTGTGTTGTTTTCTGTACTTAAAATAGAGTCAAAATTAATTTCAGTAAACAATTGGCTTTTCTTTTGTTATAATTTCAATTGTTTTTGCTTTTAAATGTCAAGCAATACATCGACTGTAAGTTTTTTGGGCGATATTTTTGTTTATAATTTTTATTGTTTTTCATATTTGTATGCAAAGAGACTTAATTTGAATATTTGTTTGCTTTTTTGCTTTTTCTTCACGAAATCATTTCTCAAACTTCTGTGTAATAATTGATTTTTTTTGTGCAAAAAATACCATAAATTGAATGATAGATTGCTTTAATGTTGAAAGGTTTCAGAACCAGTCAATAGACAAGAGCCTTATAATTATGTTCACTTTGAGACAAACATTGAAAGTCTATTTGAAATCATAAGTTAAATGATTATAATTATGATTACATATCATTCACACGAATAAGTTTCAGATAATTTTCGTCTAAACATAGATTGAAGCGAAGAGTAAAAAATAGTTAACAAACAATAATTGCAGGCTGCAATTGAGAAGGAGTTAGGAAGAAGTTCATTAACTATAACCAAAGGAAAGTTCGTTGTCTTCTTCTGTTCAGTTTGTCTTGTCTTGTCTTAACTGTAATTCAAAGACCGAATACATTCCTCAATATCTACCGAATTGATCAAAAAAGTCATTATTAAAAGGGAAGGAATTTCCTAATTTGCAGTCTTTGGCACTCATATCCATTGCCTAATGTTAGGCTAAATAGTAATAAATCAAAAGCCAAATGAATTAAATCTAATTGAAATCCAATACTAATGTCTGTTCGCTCCGAATGAAAGGCTCTTTGAATTCAACTCAATTGACGTCTGATTCATGATTTATATGATAATTATTCAATGCATTTGTAAAAAGTACTTTAATTTGCTTTTTGCTTATCATTTCTCTGCTTTTTATTGCACTTAATTTTAGCCGAAAATCTATTTTTCTCTTTATTTCAATATTTCTATAATTGAATTCAATGTCTTTCAGTTCATTACATATCAATTATGATTAGAAAATCTGATTTAAATTCCGTTTTATTAATTGTATTGAATTTTTGTTCTTTTCCGATTCAATAGGAATATGACCTGGAACAGAAGATTGACCTGGAGATCAAAATGCGAGAGGGCACGACCAAGCTGTTGGCCGCCTGTAAGCATTCGAATCAGACCCTGGAAGCGGCCAAATCTCTTCTGACATCCAACGAACGGATGATCGCATATATGAGTGAATTGCAAAGAAGAAGAGCTGCTGAACGACAGACCAGTAATAAGGAAGATATTAAAATGTAAGTGCTTTTGAAAATGATTCTGATCAATCATTTTCCCTGAAAAGACTGAGCCTGACATGAAAAATGGTCCAGCTTGGTGTGAGAGAATGTTTTATTGCCTAGCTATTATAAAAAATGCTTTTATCGATCAGATTTATCACACCCTTTGCTCAGCTAGGTTTGCCCATCACTGTATTTTATGATTCAATTTGGTTTAATTAAATTTTCCTCTTTTATTTTGTTCGGATGAGTTAATAAATCAAAAATCCAGTGCAGTCTTCCAATGGCTCTATAATTAAATCTTCGATTTTTATAATCTATTAAATAAGGGATTAAATACTTTTTCTTTTTAATTCATTTAAATTAATTTTTTACGATTTTGATTAACGGCTTAAAGAATTGATTATCTCCTAAAATGGTGGGCTTTCTTAACGATAAACTGTATTCTGTGCTCTAAATCTTTTCTTCTCGTTCGGCAATTAATATAAAATTCAATTTTAAAACTCTTTTATGATTTAATTACTGATTATTAGTATTTGAGCTCTTATTCTAAGCAATTATTTTGCTTCGGTTTTTGACATTTAAAACATTTGTTAAATATTTTTATTTTCAGATAACGAATTATTTTTATCGTATAATCAGACATTAAATTTGAATTTTTCGATTATTTTTTTAATTGAGAGCAAAATTTATTTAAAATTCTTTTCCCTAATATTCAGTACTTAATCGGAAATTTCGTTTAAAGAGCTTTCGGTCAAACAGTTTACCAGATTTGGACAGATATTCAAACAAGCATTTAATGAATTCATGCCTTCAGTCAAATTCAGGGCCTTTTTTCAAACAAACAAACAAAATCAATCTTTTTCTTTAATCAATAATGAAAATGAATCTGAAAAGTGATCTTAATTTTTAAAATAGGAAATATCAGACATCGAAAGGCGACGGCGGAAAAGCAAAGGTTTCTGTTTCTGGTGAGTAGTCCTTAAAATGTTTGCATAATATTAATCTAATTTTTTTATGATTTTGGGTTATTTTGTTGACAAAACCTCTTTTTAATTGTATGGAAATTAGGGGAAATGCCAAAACTGTTGAGCAAACTTTCAAACCATATATATAAACACCAATTAAAAAAATTTATTAACTATTTTCAAAATTCAGGCATTTTTTAACAAATATTTGAGTGAAGGCCTTTGAAAACCATTTCGCTTCCTTTTATTCATTCAGTCCTAAAACCCCTTTCCTAACCACAGAGGAACAGCAAAGTATTTGTTGATTTGTTTTTATGGAAACAGTTTTCACAATAGATTTATCCCAAAACTGTTCATACATTTCAAGCAATTCTTCACTTTAGTGACAAAACAATCATTTCTTTTCCAGCTTTGAGATGAAATTCTTAGGAAAAGTCGATTGTTTGCCGACAATACCTAACAGTTTACAGAAATAGATATTCTTATTATTCTAAAACAGTTTTTTACTCAACTTATCTCAAAAAATACAAAACACTATTAAACCGAAATCCAAACAATAAATTTGATGAACCATTTCGTCGATGTTTTTAAACATAAAAAAGTTTGAATACATTTCCGTTTTTATTGCCATTGTTTGAATCGAGGTTTTATAGTTTTTATTTCAATGTCAGCTCATTTTTATAATCATTTTCAGCCTTTTTTATACTAAAGTGTCCTGATACTTTTTCAGTAAAAATGGGATTTCTTGGAAAAAGTATCTGAAAAGTTCGCACAACATATGGTTTATGAGAAGTTTGCTTCGAAATTGAATTTACGCCAAAATTATTAAAAACATATCTGTTTTTTGTTGTTCAGTCTATTGGAAATGATTGCTGAAAATTGTTGACTTTGGGGGAAGAATATGAGTGATTTCCTCTCCGGATATTATTTATTCAGTGTCTGTGAAACTGATAGACAAAAACAATTTTTTTCTCTATCCGTCCCTTTTATAGAATACCTACGTTTCCCTCCAAAGAAAAGTCATTGTAAACAAAACATAGCGGTTATGTCATAATAAAACATCATTTGATCGATCATTTCGGTCAACAAAAACATGCGAATCAGTTGTAAGAATAGGATTTCTTTTGAGTTATAATTATTTCTAAATCGTCTTTGATTTGAGACATCATTAGTCTTCCAGTGTCTGTGACTCTCCTTCTGACTCCTACTTGAGAACAGAATAGACTTTTTTCTCATGGCTTATGGGTTTAAAAGAAAAAAATTAAGCAAATGAAAGCATATTTGAGAGCCAGCAGTTCGGATACGCTATGCATTTGCTTTGTTTTCTTAGTCATCATCTCTGATGAGAACAGAATAATTTTTTAGAAAACATATGAATTGAGACAAAAAACAAGTAGTCCTGAGAGAAATAGGAAGAGAAATATGTTCAACGAGATTAAGCCTGAGTTTAAAACACGACAAATTCTATTCATAGAAATAAGGGGAAAGGGAGGGAGGGGAGGAGAGAGAGAGAGAGGAGAAATTAGACTAGACATATTACTAATTAGTAATTCAAATAAATGAAGAGATAGATAAATAAAATCAATTAGTTTTTTTGCTATCTCTTCATTTATTATTTTAATCTTGCTCTTTAAAAAGAGTTGGGCTGACTCTCATCTATCTTTACATTAGTATCGGTGGAGTTACGCAATAATTCACTTGAAAGAAAGGATAAGTTTATGTAATTTGAGTGATAGTTAGCCTGAATTTAAGTAATACGGAAACGAGACAACAAATTGCGATTATAGCGAAAATAATCATAAAATCTAATGCTTTCTCAAAAACCACATTCATTTCCATACAGACTGTCATTTGCGGTAAATTACAAATAAATTAAAACTAGATTATTATTTTTGTTGTTGTATAAAATGACATAAACATGCGACTTTTAGACTAACCAGGATGATTTTGTTCCCAAATAAATAGATATCCGAATGCCTCTGATATGGAAGGACACGGATCACTTCAAAAACAAAGGCGATTACCGGCGATTCGCTGTGTTCTGTCTGTTGAAGATCGGCACTGAAATCTATGACACAATAATGGTGACAAATGTGGACAGGAGCACCACGGACATCTCCTTTGACGACATCTGCGTGTTTGCCAACATTCCGCCCGACTTCGAGTTCAAATTAGAAGTCTATTCGCGAGTACTTCACGACGACCTCAGCATCGCCTCCACCCCCAGAAAGCTGTCCAAAAAGATATCGACGTCTGTGTCAAAGACTTTGGGCCGTAAGTTGGCCGCAGCCGTTAAGGACGACTTGGACTCTGAAAAGTATTTCAGTTTCTTATCTGAATTAATGTTTTAATTGACTTTTACCCCAAAAAAAGTGGTCCGAAGTTTCATTTGGTGGCGACGGCGACCCTCAGACTCAAAGACGCTTCCGATGCTATCAAAACGCACGACCTATTGATCGAGAACCTGGAGAACCGTAACTCACAGCTGCCACTGTTCGGCCACTTCTGCTGCCGTCTGGCAGTACAGCCCGACTGCCAAAACATTGAAAGAATTTCCGGTTATTTGAAAGTAAAGGAGGCGACGGTCAGGGCTCAGAAAATTGAGTCCACTTACTGGGCTTCCCTCAGAAACTTCCAGGTCAGACTCTGGTCTAAGAGACACGACAGAAACAGCTCCGGTTCCGGTTATACCACCTCCAGAAAGAGGTTCGACAGTGTCGACCCTGATCTGGTTATCCCCATAAACAAGAAAACTAAAGTGAATTCCGGTTCCAACGCACTGACCATTACTACTGACGACAAGTGCTATATTCTGTCCAACGATAGCACGGGATTAGTAGACATTAAGTTATGGGCCAAACAGTTGGAGCAAATGATTTACGACTTCACAATCTGGGAGGCGGTCGCCGAATACCAAATGCCAATACCGTCGCCCTCCCCCTCAAGAGCTCCGATGTATATAAAGCCACGAACGCCTGGTTCCCTGTACGACGAGACCCCCATTCAAGGTCTGCACTATTTTTTGCTCAAAATCAATGGTCTTAACACTAATTCTTGAATTATGTCTTTCAGAGCCGGAAACCCTGACTTATAAGTCGAACGGAACCCTTCCTCGACGTATCTCGAATGGAGACTCGTTGCGGTCCCGGTCCTCGTCGCTGTCGTCTTCGGGCACAAACAGTTCTTCGGCGACCAGTAGTGGCAAACATTCATCGCAGTCGTCGCCGACTCAATACAATGACTCACAAATCGATTTGAAGCACAACTTCTTATTCTTTCGATCGCCAAACACTTCGAAGCCATTAATGAATTACTAATTAATTTTATTAATTAATTCAGAAAGAAATGAACGAAAATACAAATCAAAACAATTTTTTTGTTGTTTTCTATTCTCTCAGACAAATTTCAAATGCATTTCTTGTTATTCTGTTCTCTCTTTTCCCTCCGTTTTACTTATTCACGAAAAACAATTGATAATCATTTCCCGAAATCTAATGAAACTATTTATGCATTTATTAATACTTTTAATTAATGATTATTTCAATTAATGTTTTAAATAATTTCCGCTCTTTTTTAGTGTAAATATATTTCAAATATCTTCTTGCAATTGGAAGCGATTCTGTCGTTTTTATCGATTCTTATGAACAAAACAATTGAAAATTCTATTCATTCATTGAAAATATTGTAATAATTATTTGTTAATTTCAGTCAATATTATAATAAAAAATAATTGTATTTCAGATAAAAAATTTCTTTTCAAATAAGAATTTCGCTTTCATTTGAATCTTGTCTTAAATGCATGCTATTTATTTGACCCTGATGACCCGACTTTTAATGCTGTATTTTTAGTTTTTAGCTCAAACACTATTAGCACCTTTTATTGGGGTTGCCAGGAAAAGGGATAGTGATCCAGGACAAATTTTAAAAATTACTTTAAAGAATCTGTTTTCTAGGACAACCTATTTGGACCCAGTTTTTGTTGATAAACTTTCCAGGACTGTCCTGTAATTCAGAGGCGTCTTAGAGGCAACCCTACATTTGATTGTAAATAAATAGTTTTAAGATTTGTCCCTTCCCTTCCCTTCCCTTCCCTTCCCTCCCCTCCCCCAACACTGATCAATGTTTTATAATTATCAGTTTTAGAGTAAAAATTCAATTAGTTTTAATTTTGAACATCAATATTATAAAATAGTTTATATTTTAACAACAGATGCAGTAAATGTACATCGATTTGATCTTTAAATACTTATATAACTGAAGCACACAATCAGTCATTTCAGTCAAAGAGTATTCGGATTCTGAGTTAAACTTTAAGCAATTTTTTCTCGAACTCTGCGCCGTATATGAGATTCAATTTATGCAGTTTTTCATTAGTGTCTATAAAAAATGAATATTTAATTGTTTTAATAGAAATGTTTATATTTGATATGAACGGACCCTTTCGATAGTTGCCAACGATTTGGACAGTGAATAGAATTATGGCCAGAATAAGGAAGAGTTTCAGAAATGAGAGTCCATAAAATTGGGAGTAAAATGAAACTAATGTCCGATTTTCTGTAATATTATTGACTATTATTTGCCGTTTGGTATAAGCGTTGCAATCGATCAGAGTCTTCAGGTTTTCTCTTTGGCACTGGAAGTGAATACCAGGGTAAGTTTTTTTTATTACTCAAATTAAGAGGAATACATACTGATTGGCTGAGTTGCTTGTCGGGTGTCCAACAGTACTTGATGACTTTGCCATCTTTGAATAGTAGAGTTATTCCGTATCTCTCATCGACTCCGCTTCGGGTCCTCTTTGTGTTCAGTACTTGTCTGTAGACTCCGATGATCTCTAACTGAGGGTCTGTCTGTCTGAGTGCAGTTGGGTTGACCTCATCTCGAAGTTGATTGTCGGTAACGATCTTCGGGTGAAGACTATTATCAAATTCATATAATTCTGTGATCAAATCGAAAGTGTTAGCACTTGTCGGGCGCTGTTCGATAAACCAGGTCAGGTTCTCATGCCTTCCGTCATTTACAACGAAGGCAACGGTAGGCTTGAATTGACTCCTGAAGTGGATCTGATGGTCGGCCACTTTTATGTATTCCTTAAGTTTTCCATCATTTGTCAGAATCCGTTTACGGAAATCGATTGACGACTGATTTTTCTGTTTAAATCCCATCAAACACTTAATTAATGATATTTTTAACCTTGATCAACTAATCCATTAACTTCAACAAGATCAAATAACAAGTTTTGCTAAATAGCTCTAGTTACAATAGTTTAAATTGAGGGTAAACTTAAAGAATAAATATTAGTTTTAAATGAAAAAATGATCTTGAATAATTTTTTTTGACTAGAATAGATTGGATGTAATAAAGAGAGGCTAACATTGATGAGTCCGATGGCACAGTAGCCAGCAGAGGCACGCCATAAACACATTGCTAGGGAATATTGTGGTCCAAACCAATGATGGGGTCGTTTACTCTCTGTGTCCCAGAAAGACAGTTCCATTTGGTCCTGGTTGAAGTCCAGGTACCAGTAGTTGTCACCAATGAACAGATAGCTCTGTGAGTCGTAATCGAAGTAACTGATGGTACGAAAGACAAAACCGATTTCATTCCTATTATCGACAAATGAGTCGCAAAACTGTTCCGTTTGACAACAATTTGATAGAAACGAAACCAATCCTTGAGTTTAAAGGAAGAACTTCTTAAACAAATCAAAACAATTTCGGAAACAATTATTTACCTAAAATTAGGAGAAGTTTTGGATTAAAAGCCATTTTCTGTGACACCAAAAACACTTTTGACAACTGAAGTAAAGGTAATTTTTCAAATGAATAGCAACTTCTGACGCAATCTCAATAGTATTGCTAACACTGGAGTGTAAAAGTTTATTTTGAAGGCATTTGATTACATAATGTTATTTCTTGTTAATAAAGGGAATTCTGGGAAGACCTTGAATATGATATGTTAGGCTTTGCCTGAATTTTATTGATATTATAAAATTGATTTTCATTGCTTATGCATTGGCCACTCATTGACTGTAATGTTATTTTAATTCCCTTATACAACACACTGACGCTTGAGTCTATACAGTCCTTATAGAACCAGAATAACACCAGGGTCGCCACCAGACAGGCATTTAATGATTGCATCTTGTAATGGGCAATATTTATATGGAAGGATTGGCACAGTGTTACTGACCGGATAGGCACTGAAGTATTGCAATGAAGCCAACAACTGAAAATCATGTTATATATTTCAGTTGTTGGCTTCATTGCAATACCTATAGCCACTACCAATCTTGTGCACCTCGTAAACAGCCTCACTAACACTAAATTGGCATAAAGGTTATTTCAATGCCTCAATGAACCAAGAAGGGTTTAAGAAAACTTTCTATAATTTATTATAGCTGTGAATAGCTAGATAAGCTTGAATATATTAATTGTTCAACCAAAATGCACCTTTAATGGGAACTTGTTAAACTTGTAACTTTCAAATCATATGAACATGTTGTATAAGAATTTATTCATGTCTAGACATTGGTATTGTTTGATGAAGCCACCATTTTGTTCTTAAATACGCATTTTATATGTTAATTCAAAGAGTTAGTCATGATAATTAAGCCACAATTAAGCTATTTTTTCAACTAATAAACAAAATGGCCGATTTTTTGGCCGCCATTACAAAAATGGCCGCTGCGGGTTCTGATAGGCTAATAGGGCATCTTTCTTGAGTGAATTTTAAAGCTTAAAGGCAATGTTTTAAGAAACATCCCGTGCACACTCCTGGTTTTGAAAAAGAAATTCTAATGAAAGTTCTACAAATAATATCAACTTGTTAAACTCCTTAATTGTTGTAATTATAGCATAAGGATGTAAACCGAACTAAAATTAGGCGAAAGACAATTTAAAATTTTTTATGTTTTATTAATTATTTATGAATCAAAAGGAAAAGTCTGAGTAATTTGAATTTGCTAGAAACTACACTCAAATGCCAGTATAATGAACACGAATGGTTTCAAGAATTTGTTCATTATTGAGGAATTTTCATTATAAGTAACATTTTATTCAAAACATTAAGAACTGTAATTAAAAAAGGATTGCATTTTAAACATTTATATAC
>JAQIWP010002731.1:0-10220 GCA_034695525.1 Euzetes globulus
GATCTTCCCTCCTTCCCTCCCTCTCTCTCCCTTTCTCTCCCTCTCTCTTCAATTTTTCAATTCTTTTTTTTGCATAAATATTTTGAATGAAATCCAAATGAGAAGATTTGTTCTCTTTTTATTTGAAGATTAAATGAAAAATGTTTTCGACGACCTTTTAATTATAGTTTTGTAATTCAGAGTTTTATTTTAAAATTTTATTAACACTTAATAATTATTTATCAGAACTGCTGTCTACAGCTCTTCTCAACAGAAATCGACCCTGAATACAGTCTTTTTTATGGGTGATTATTGAAGTTAAATATTATATATTAAATAAATTAAATCTTTAATTTAAAGGTACACAAAATTCTAGTCCATTTGTTTAGAAACAGACACAGACATTCATTTATGTCATTTCAATAAAATAGAGCTGGATTCATTTTAAAAACTAAACATCATTTATTTGAATTCGATTAATAAAAATCCATTAAATCAAATATTTTATAAACTTATTATAAAATTAAATAAATATCATAAATATAATACATTTCAATTCGAAAGAAAATAAATCAAATAAAAATATTTTTTCTTAATTAAATACTTGTATTATTTGAATGCATTTCATATCAAAGCTCAGAATAATAGACTTCCCAATGAACTCAAATAATAATTAATTTTTGGTTTTTGTTCATCTCTTCTAAAAAGGTCTACTATTTGTGAACTTTTTCAAAATGGAATTTCATTGCCTATCAATTAAAATAGTTTTTGGAAAACATTTAATGAAAGTATGTACCCTTTTTGACCATTATCTCCAACATGTCCTTATAAATGGTTTAGGGCTTATTAACAACAACAAAAAACAATCTGTCGTTATTAACGGTTATGTAAGGTCACCCATTTAGAAGTTATCTCAAATAACGACTTGTCCTTTTAGTCATTCCAATTGATTCTAAACTTGTAAGTAGTGATTAAATGATATTCAGAATTTATTCAGAATTTATTGAGTATTTAAATGTTTGAATATCTGTTTGAAACTTCATATAATGTCTTATAATGAAGTTTCTCAATCTGGACTATTGCCACTTACTATGTCGTTATTAACCGTTAACAACGACACACCTTTTCGGCTAATCTCTAATAACCACATATCAAAGGTAATGGTCAAAAAGGGTAAGAGCGAGTCCTTACCTGACGGGAAGCAAAGCGTCGGTCACAAGTAGTGGATTGGCATGAAATAGGTTTTTCTCCCGTATGCTTAAGAATATGGGCCTTCATTTGAACTAAAGGTCAGTTATATCATTCGATTATAGAAACAAACCTTCAAGTGATGTCTTTGGCGGAAACTCCATTCACAAGATGGCCAAGTACATCTATATTAACAAATTGATGACATTCTGTCACCAGGTTGAGTATTCTTACCGAAAAGGCCGTTCCCCGCTATGAGTTAGTTTATGAGCTTTCAATCCCTGTTCATAATTAGTTTTGAAATCACAGCCTTTCAATTGGAAATTATTTAATTAAATAATAGAATGAAAGAGAGGGTTGAAGACAAACCGGGCCAATCACAACCAATGCACTTCTCCTCGCCATGAATTCGTTGATGTCTGAGTAGAAGCGCTAAAATCAATTGATAGCTCAGAATAAGAATCTAATGAGATTTGGTGTAACCGGTTTTACCCTTATATGTGGTCTTATATGAGCACTGATCGCAACTGAAGCGCGCGTTTGAGTGGTATTTGAGAATATGGACATTGAGTTGACTTTTCTTAAGGAAGGTTTCTTCACAGCCGGGCCATTGACATTGGTGGTTCTTAATGTTCAGGTGAGCGGTATCTCTGTGTTCTGACAAATGTCTTTCGAGTCGAAACCTTTTGCCACATTCAGTCCAATCGCAAATATGTCGTTTTTGGTACTTATTTTTGATCGAATTGGTTATGTGTTGTCGTCTTTTAAACTGTTTTCGGTATAATTTATAATCATTGATAACATTTGGACCTAATTTAGAGTGATTTGTGGTGACATTCAGCAGTTTATTGGAATCTAAAAATTTGTCGTCTGTTTCCATATTTTCGTCGTTTAGAAACATTTTTCCAATTTTTTTTGTTTTAATTAAATATTTATTATATTTATTGACCAAAACATTGACTTCTTTTCTTTGTTGAGAACTGTATTTATTGACACACAAACAGTCGTCGATTATATTCAGACACTTCTCAACGATTTGTTTCAAAGTATTGTTTTCTTCAGTCAAATGTTTGATCCAATCTTTTTCGTTACAAATAGTTTCCATTTCATCAGTGATTGAATCGTCAGTTTCTTCAATTTTATCTAAAGCTGGTCCGCCTTCTAATGATTGACACCTATGTCTGCGTAATCCTTGAGTGCCTCCGGATTTGGTATTCTTCTGAACACAATCACAATATTTACACTTAACGTAAAGGGTTTGGAAGTCATCGATGAAAATGCGTTCAAATCTGTCCCAGACTTCGCTTTTCTTCATTTCTCTGACAAAAGAGATTTTCTGGTCGTTGTTTGCGATCATGTCTTTGATCAGAGTTTTGTCATTCAATGGATTGGCTTCAATGGAGTTCTCGTAATCTAAGTCGTGTCCAGTCAATGAGTGATCAGGAAAGACACCGCACCTGTGTTTGAGTAGAGCTCCGGTGCCGTAACCGTTGCTGTGTTTGTGAATATCGTCGCAATGTTTGCATTTAACGAATTTAGTTTCGCTGTTGTCGTAGAAAATGCGTTCAAATCTGTGCCAAACACTACTCTTTCCCCGATTTTTACGCAATGAGATCAATGGGTCACTGCTTTGGAGGGCCGACACATAAAAGTCTCTGCACTCCAGAGGAGATGACTCGGAAGATATTTCGTCAAATTGTTTGATGTCTTCAAATGATGTGTAAATGAGTGGATCGACAGACTCTTCGTTGGAGTTTTGTTGCGATTCAATCATTTGTTGACATTTATGCTTAAGAAGACCAGAAGTACCCGAATATTGTGTCTGTTTCTGAATGTCTTCACAATAAATGCATTTGACATAATCTGTTTCAATGTTGTCGTAGTAGACCCGAACAAATCGGTCCCAGACCTCAGATTTGCCCGATTTGGTCACGAATGACAAGCGATCGCTCTGTCGCTGAATCTCTCCGATCAAAAACCTCTTGTCATTGAAGAACTCGTTTTCTTCAAAATCGCCAATTTGTGAATCCATTGATTAATTGAATCAAATGAAGTGATTATCAGTTTATTGAAAAATATTGACAACTTATTGAAGAAATGTATAAAAATCCAAAACAATAGTTCTATTGACAAACAAATGATGACATCTTGTGTTCAATATTTTAATATTTTAGTCTCAAATTCTCATTCAATTGATTATTATTTTATTCCAATTCAACGCTAATTTTATTTTCATAAAGAGATGTAAGAATAGATCTGAATTAATATCCAACAACTTTTAAGTGAAGATAAAAAGTAAAGGCCAGACAATTACAGGGCTCACCAATACTTAATCGGACCAAGTACAAACACTTTCAAGCTTATTTTTATCGCAATTGATCACCTTGATATTCTTTTTAATCAAATAAATAGAATAGTCAATCAAATGTTTTACTTTGATACGTTGAATGTAAACTTGATAGCTCAATTTATTAGCAAAATTATGGATCAATTTTCATATTAATATCATTAACTCCAAGTTGTATATAATGCTGGAATCAACGCTAAAGATTCATAGATTGGCCATTGTTTGCTCGATTTTCATGGTTACTTTATTTCTTTTACTTTATATCAACAATCAAAAGATAAAGAGAAACTTTGGATTAATACAGGTATTAATCATTTATCTGAATATTATAAAAAACAATTTTTCTAAAATGTCTATAACACAACTCAATTTGATATTGTCGGGTTTGAAATACATTAAATCAATATCGAGGTCATTTTCAATTTATGAAAACAGTTCCTAAACGGATCTGAAGTCATATAATCTGAAATACATTGAGTGCATTGATTTATTTGTTTAGATTTATAGTTATAGTTAAAATGAATTACATATTGGTTTTAATTGACATAATTATCGCTCTAATCATTGGAACCCTTTTTCCCTTAAATTCATAATAATTCTAAAATCACCTAAAAGTGAAATGAATTGTTTTTATATCCTTTTATTTCTAATAATTTTAATTAATTTCTTTTTAAATATATTTTGTGAGGAGACGACATGTGTTGTGGTATTGCACGGGAGAGGAGAGAGTATTATCAATGGTTATTCTCACGGTTTCGCTAATAACTTGCGTTCGGTGTTAAACAACCAAAATATGACACAATTTGATGTCATTGAAGTCGGACTGAGTGCTGATGGCGAGGAGGACTACAACTGGTCCACATTCAAACCAATGGACTTTCAATTGGAAAAATTGTGCCAGTATATCAATCAAACAGTTTTGAATCGATTGGAACAAAACTGTACTCGAATACAATTAGTTGGATGCTCTCAGGGCGCTCTGCTTATGAGAGGTCTGTTATGGGAACAGTGTTTGGATTCAGTGGTTCCCAAAATAGATAAATTAATAACATTTGGCGGACCAAATAATGGCATATTTGAACTTCCAAACTGCGATCTTTTGTCCACTGATTTGAACTTTCTCAAGTTTGCATGTCATTTATTACAAAAGGCATTTGAAACAACGAATGCAGGTCCTTCTATTTTTGATAGTTTTGTTTACTCCATGGAAAAATTTTTGTCATTTTCTTCTTATTGGAATTCTCCGGCAAATGACTTGAAAAATACAACATTTTTAGCCGATATTAATAACGAAAACTCAAAGAATAGAACCAAATATTTGTCTGAAAAATTGAAGGGTTTGGTACTAATATCGTTTGAGAAGGAAACTGTGGTTTTGCCAACAATCAGCTCATCATTCGGTTATTGGGATTGGAATGCCCTCCATATCATACCCTTTAATCAAACAGAATTCTATCTCCAAGATTGGTTCGGTTTGAGAACTTTAGACGAAAATCATTTGATTTCTTTCAAAACTATTGCCAATTCTTCTCATATGAATATTCCTCTAAGTTTTATAAAAAATGAATTTTTATCATTTATCAAATAAATATATTTTTAATTAGCATGATTAATTTAAATAATTTCTAAAATATGAAAAATATAAATTAATCCTATTAAATTGATTTCTATCTTGACCTTTTAGAAAAAAAAGATAAATAGAAAATTTCTTACAAATGTTCTGAAAAGTTGATTATTGATTAAGATGCATCATCACTATCATGATTATCATTATCACTGGTAATTCAAATATTGATTCATTTTATTATCAAAAATATATACGTTTAGTTGAATTTTTAAAAATATATTTAACTTCTCTTTATTCCATTCAATTAATATAATATTAATAACAGTTTGATGAATAAGAATTTTAAAAATTCAATAATAAAACATTTAATAAATGAAGGCCAAAGGTACATTTTAGTGATAGTATACGGAGCCTCAACCTGTTAAGCTGTTATCAAATCCTGGAAATCAATTATTATAATACTTTTAAGTCTGATTCAATTGTTGATTTAATTTTTGAATTTAATTTTTGTTAATTATTTTGATTAAGACAATTTTGATACGTTAACAAGAACATCTTAATGAAATCTAAAGCACATTGATTTGAATAAATTGTCTGTTGAAAATATTCTTGGGTAACATTAACAATTAATATCTTATACTTTAGTTTAGTTACTAAACTTTAATTTTTTTCCAGTCAAGTCAAGTGTAATCCAAAAATTAGCTTTATTCAAGGGTATATCAAGTTTAAGCAAGAATTATCAAGAATAACGTTACAAGTTTTGAAAAGTAAGTTGGTCTTATGAAATAAATTTATTGATTAAAAACTTGTTAAAATAGCATTAATAGAATACAATCTTTCTTTTTGAAATCAAGAATATTAAATGATCCTAGATTAAACAAGAGGATCATTATGTTAACAGCAGATTTTTAATAATAAGTCTGACTCTCCACCCAACCCTTTGGATTGAGTCTAAGTATTAATCTTCTAATTTCGTCGATAAATATCATTATTAAAGCGAAAGGAGTCGAACAAAACCACCAAAAAAATCTTTGAAATCAAACAAATTATTTACATATTTATTAAATTAAAAATTATTCACAAACTTTAAGGGAAACATATTTAGGCCTTTGTCGAGTCCGGGACAATAGGACAGGAAAACCGCTAAACCCAACTCGAAAAACATCGAAAAGGTCAGGACATCGTTCCTGAAAACCAATATATAACAGATTTAATAAAAGATAAGATTATTTAAAATGATTTATGACTTCATTTTTTGTTTAATCAAAGACACTCTTCTTGTTTTACAGCATATAAGGGCTGCCCATTTGGTGATGACAACTGAGGCAAAGAAGGCTGTTTGACAGGTGTATTCCAAAGTTTTGCGGCTATGGTATGTCTGTTTCAAAGAAAGTCAATGGATTGGCATAAATATTGAAACAGTATATAAAAAAGTGAAAGATTGAGACCCATTCCTGTCCATAAGAGTCCATAAAATCATTAATTGCTTTGGAGTCCCACTGTTTTCGAACGCCTAACAAATCGATAGCAAAGAATCCATTTTCAGTCATTATGACCACATATGTGAAGAATCCGGAAAATAGTTCAATCATCCCGAAAATACAATAGGACACCGCTAATAGACTGTCATTTCGATAATATCAACTTGAAAAAAACAAGAACATTTTGGATGGCTTACCGCGTATTCACCAAGTTATTGGCGATCGGATCCCTTGGTTTGTTTTTCATGATATCACATTCGGGCAGTTCATAGGCTAAGGATATGGCCGGAATCATATCAGTGCTCAAATCTATGCATAGTATTGTTATTGATCCCAAAGCCAGAGGGATATCAATTATTACATATAGAAGGAAGGGAATGACAATCGGAGTCTTCGATGAGAGGGTATAACAAATGGATTTTTTCAAGTTGTCAAAAATAACCCTGCCCTCCTCTATGCCAATCACAACTGAGGCGAAGTTGTCGTCCAAAATTATTATATCTGCTGATTGTTTACTAATATCACTTCCTGTCATTCCCATCGCTATACTTATATTGGAACTGTCTGGTGTGGAAAGCTGTCCGCCCCCACCGCCAGTCACTGCAATTATAGTTTGTTTCTTTTGAGAACATTTAATAACTCGGCACTTTTGGGACGGACACATTCTAGCCAACACTACGTCTCTTTCGCTATGAACTAATTCATTGATTTCTTGATCAGACATAATCTCGATTTGATCCCCGGTCACCACAGAGGCCTTAACAGATCTTAAAAATATTTTATTATATTTTAATTTAACTGTTTTGGCTTAAATTCAATTATTTACTCTTGGTCTAATTCATTTATATCAATTGCAAGTCTGCTGGATATTTCTTCTGCTGTTTGATTTTGTTCTGATATAATTCCAACAGTTCTTGCAATGGCTTTAGCAGTGATGGGATGATCGCCGGTCATCATAATTACTTTGATACCAGCGCTTCTGCATTTCATGACTGCATCTGGAACGGAGGGTCTGGGTGGATTCATCAGAGAAAGCAATCCGATGAATCGCAAGTCAGCTGACGGATAGTTTTCGAGTTCAGAATCGAATTGATATCCGACCGGATATTCATCACAAGGAAGGAATTTATCGCAAAAGGCTGTTCTCACAGAAAGTCGGTTAATATTCTATCAGCTATTTATTAGATGAAGTCCTACCGATCACTCTCTCCCCAAAATTGCCAAATTGTTCCAAAATATTATTGAAATAGATTTTTATGTCTTCATCAAATGGTTGAACTTTTCCCATTGTTAGAACGGAAGAGCACTTTTCAAAAATAATTTCCGGCGCTCCTTTCATGCATAGCCAGAACCCGCCACTAGTTTTATTGATTGTCAGGGAATATCTCAAATTTAAATCAAAAGAAACTTCAAATACTTTCGGGTAGTTTTGACGATAGTTTTCAACACATCCGACGATGATTTCCATATATTGGAGAATTGCTATTTCTGTTGGATCTCCGATGGCTTTCCTGTCAAATGTATTCATATATTAAGTGTAAGAGATAATTAATAAGTTCATACCTCCTGATAGGTGAAATTTTTGCCTGTGCAGCACTAAACACAGCTCTGTTACAAAGACATCCAACTCTAATTAAGGCTCTCCAGGCAGAAGAATCCAAGTCCGCTTTTTTACCTGGCGAAAAAGACTAGTAGTTGAGTAAATGCTAGAAATAAGAGTCGATTACCATCTAAATGTCTGTAAAAATTGTCCGAATCTATTATTGAATTGTTGGCCCAAATGTGTGATACAATCATTCGGTTTTGTGTTACGACTCCTGTTTTGTCGGTTATTATCATTGAAGTCAAACCCAGTGTTTCAACAGTTTCTAAACTCTTAACCAAACAATTCTTTGTCGTCATTCGTTTTGCGGCTAATGACAGGACAACAGTTAATGTTGGGTAAAGACCTTCTGGTATTTGTGCTACAATTAAGGCACACATGAATATGATTGCGTTGAGCCACGAATATCCCACCAGAAATGAAATGCCTTCAAACATATTATTAAACAATTAATTAACTATATTCCAGAATATTTTGTCTTACTTGACATCAAAACACCAAAGAAGATTGAAACGGATGTAACGATTCGGATAAAGTAATTGATGTCTTGGCTGAGCTCACTCTTAGAAGACTTTTTATTTGAATTTTCGTTATAAAAACGGACTAACATATTAGACATTAGGGTTCGATCACCCGTCCGAATGACTATACCCTTAGCTGATCCTAATATGTAAATAAAAATTCATTCAAATTTTAATCAGTGTTTGATTTGAAGTTCAGATTCTGAACCTTCGACACAATTTGTTGAGAAAAAGACCAAATTATTGGTCTCAAAGGGATTCAGATGAGAACACTCTTCTGTTCGTATAAAAGGTTCAGAATTTCCAGTCAACAGAGGATTAACGCATTTCAATCCCGACGATTCAATTATCCGGAGGTCTGCCGGCACCCGATCTCCGGCATTGATCTCAATCAGATCTCCGACAACTATGTCAGTAGCAGAACAAGTCAATTTACAGCCAGCCCTAATCACAGTAACAGTTCGAGGTATTAAATCTTGGAAGGCAACGAAAATATTAACGCTTTTTGCCTCTTGGTAGTAACTGAACATTCCAGATATAAGCACAGCTCCGGCCAACGCACAGCCCAAATATAGCTTGAACACAATCAAACAATTTATTTGTTTATCAAGAATCAAGATGATGACTCACGTCGTCAGATAGGACCTGTTCTGTGCTGGCCATTTTTTCGGTTATGTATGTTATGAAACAGAGGAGAGAGGCCACCCACAGAAAGCAGTTGAATAAATCGAATAAATTCCTGGCAAATCTTCTCCATTCTTCGGACGGTATATTTGTTGTGACAATATTAGGTCCGTTCACATGTAATACACGTTTAACAGCATTAGGACTCAAACCCTTTAAAATTATTCATTTGTATTTCAATTTATATTATCAAATGATTTATTATATCACCTTTTTTGGGTCAGTGCTGAGTCTTTTGCACAACTGTTCCACTGGTATGATGTGTTCTTCCATATGGGCCTCATTACTGACTCGACTTAATTCACTTTTTCTCCTTTCATCAAATCTATAATTCATTCGCAGTTCTCGTATTCTTTGCCAATGATTTATAAGACAATTGATTTCTTCAAACAAATTCTAAACAAAATTAATGTTTAATTAATTTAATAAAGAATCAGAAAATCATTACTTCCGGTGCCATTTCTTTGGTTATATCACAAGACAAAGTCAACGCAGATATAAAATAACTAAAACGGATGATCCGTGAGAATAAAGAACAATGACAATACAGAAATTCTAATTTTTCAACACAAATGTCCAAGACTCAGTACTGAGC
Source organism: Euzetes globulus (assembly GCA_034695525.1). Taxonomy (NCBI): domain Eukaryota; kingdom Metazoa; phylum Arthropoda; class Arachnida; order Sarcoptiformes; family Euzetidae; genus Euzetes; species Euzetes globulus. The sequence continues at coordinate 9,966 of JAQIWP010002731.1, forward strand.
AAGAATACTTATAATTCAAGTTAAGTTGATTAAAAAATTTCAACCCGACCAATATATTGATAATGAAGAAAGAATAAACTATATTCAATTTATATTTTAGCAATTTTGAAAAGAAATATTTTATTTTATAATTTTTTTACCGAAAATAATTAAGAAAGTTTTTTGCGTTATTTGATCAAAAGATGACATGAAATTTAAATTGTTAAAAATGTCAGTAACCAATATACATAACTCTCTCTCTCTCTCTCTCTCTCT
>JAQIWP010002732.1:0-10218 GCA_034695525.1 Euzetes globulus
TCAATCCATTGATTTAAGGTTTCATTTTCTTGAGTTTGTGAATAGACTCAGCTAATTTATTAATTGAGTTACTCGATAATTATTTGCCTGTTTTTAATTAGTCATTAATCAGAGGTCTGTTTCACCTTTTAGTCATCCATTTGAGTGGTTTATGTGTGCATCAGAGCAGACAAAACCACTTTATAACTTCATATCACTAAAAGTGATGCAAACAATTGAGTGCATGTATTAAATGGCAGACAATCTGTGGCTATAATACACACAATATTTTCTTTTTTCAATGAGCTTTCATATGAAGTGTTGTTATGTGAGAGAGGCAAATTATTTATTGCTTCAGATTATCATTTTCTCTGAACCACTGATACTTTATAAGGGTGTGAGTGCTGTCCTGTTCGGCTCAACGCTCGTTAAGACATTGATTATTGTATAGCAAATTGGTTTTAATGCAAAATCAAGTCATATTGGAAACAATTTTTCTTTCACTAAACTATCACTTTATGCGCCAAAAATGTAATTCAAGATTATTATAGCGAACCATAATTTAAGTGCTAAACAATTTTTCCATACAATAAATGATTACTTTTAGGCATTCGTTGAATTAAATTCAGACCAAATTGCAATCGAATACAGTTTTTATTGGAAATAAATGCAAAAATAGTTTTCCTATAATTTTGATTAATTGAAACAAATTGAATTCAATCCATCATTTTGTTGGCGAGAAATACTTCATTTTTATGGACAAATCGTATGCATTCTGACATCAAATTCATTTAATTCAGTGTAATATCAAATGCAATATCTGTTCAGATAATTAGGTCTTTTGTATTCACATTCATTTGAAATGAGAATTAAGAAAATGAAGAAATAATTGCTGTTTAAAAGTTAATAAAATACAAGCCATTAGTTTTAATAACAAAATCTGCGAAATGTTTGATAGACTTTGGCATAAAGTGTTCATATTTTTGTAATAAACGACAAAAATTTCATTTTCTTATTAGTAACTTAAAGCTCACACCATATTACAAGTCAGACCTAATTTAATACCATTATCTCATCTAATGGTTGAATGTGAGCCCAACTAATTCTGATCGCGTTCTTTGACTAATAGTGAACAGAATAGACAACGAAAGCAAACCTTATTATTATTTTAATAATAATATAATTTATTCTGATTTTAATCTTTCAAATGAAGAGAAAATTTGAATATTAATTACAATTCAGTACAAATGGGTTGACTCCGATTTGGAGTCTCACCAATAATATTAATATTCAGTGAAGTAATTGTATCAATACTTATATATATATATATTTAATGAGAATTAAATTTGTTTAATATTTAATGTTTAATAGCTTTTAATAAATGTAAGTTTAAACGTCAGACTCAATGATTGATTGGTTTAATTGAATCGATCGATGGATTGCTATACAAATCGATAAAAGCTGTTCATTTATTGGCAGAATTATTGAAAGAATAGGGAAAAACATTAAAATTGCATTTAAAAACAATAAAAGCGTTTTTCAAAAACAATAAAATCTGAATCATTTGATAAGAGTTTTGAATCGAGATTCAGATTTCTATCAAATAATAGACTAAATTCTATAATCATATGATCTGTTGTGGTATTAATGGTCTGTTCGGACATCATATTAAAGCACTGGGTTTATGTTTGATTACAAAGTTATGTCGGCGGTGTCTCTGCCATCACAATGAGAACCAGACGCAATTGACAACACCCACAGATGCGTTGTGCGGACTCCACTGCCAGAGCAACCAGAGAGCGATCGACACAGTGTGCAAAGACTTCAACAAAAGTCAAACTGAACCAGAAGCTAATGCTTTAGTGAATAGGGAACAACATTACTATTTTCCATAAGGTTTTGTCAATAGAAAAGATTGTTTCATATGACTGACTTTCGGTGAAACTCAGACTTTACCCAAAAAATTCGCTTTTATTGCAAATTATTGGCAAAAGTTTGCAATGTTTTTGTGACACAAATTATTATTCTGCGCTCAAATGTGTTTTTTCAAGACTTAACTATGGATTTATGCATTGCCTCACATCTGTTAATAGGGATTATAACTTATCTTCATTTTGACTGTAAGTAAACCCAACTTTCGTACCTAAAATTGCGATTAAAATCCAAATGTATCTCACATTTTCCATAATATTCTTACATTTCATTCATAAAGTTATCCGAGATATGTATTATTGAAAGAAAACTTTAAAAAACGTTTGACTAAAAAATATGTCATTAATATTTATTGAATGAATACATAATATTTAAGTTATAAAAAACTAATCAATACATAATTCAGTCCTCTTTTGTCGATTTCCAGTTCATTATACTATTAGACGAATTGCATGAATGATCAAAACTAATTCAATTCTCTGAACACAATTCGCACTGAATTACTAAATATTGTGAATAATTTGTACCGATTTTCTGTTGGCTCAGTTTAATGATTGTACTCATACTTGTAAAAATGATTTGAAAACAATATATCAGACATCAATTCATACTCTATTGAACTGACCGTTTGTTACAATATCTAAAAGACTGACTTTTAATGACTAACTTTTGGAAATAAAAGTTTTTCTTTAATTTGTTCACTCGAATGGACGCTTTTAATGATTTGTTGGGTTCATCCAAATTGAATTGAATGGAAATGCATTTTTCATGTATTAGAATTGCGTGACTATGGCTTCTAATAAATAAAACCATTTGGAAGTCCGAACGTCACAATCGATTATATTCTCGGATAATATCTGTTTTGTTCGACTTTTGTTTCTCTAATTTTAATTATATTTTTTATGAATTTAAAATAAAACCATTTTTTTAATATCACTTATAGCTATAGCTTCTGCTAGACATTACATTGCTTCATATGATCAATATTTTGCCAAACTCATTTTTTCTAACTTCGGATTTTAGTGATTTCTGTCAAATGGATAACTAAATGGTGAAGTGTTTCTCATTCTTTGACGCTAATTCATTGACTTGTGTCCAAGAATCGATTTGACACTTGAAAACTCCAGAGAATAAAATTGAGTCAACATATTCACAAAGCTTTAACAGTTATCGTTAACAACTTATTCTATGATATTTTGAATCTTATCCATTTAAAAAGTTATTTTCATTTTTTGTTTACCGCATAATTTTTGCCACCACTACAACTATTCATTTATAATAAATAATTAATGCATTTTTTGGATTCAGATTAGTCTTTTTTCTGCAAGTTCGATTCTGTAAGTTGGCAGAAATTTAAACAAGTATTTCAATGGCAATGTACATGAATAAAATTCTAACAAAGTATGCGATGAAGAAGAGCATAAGTGTTTGTATTGTTTATATGGAATAATAATCTTCTTAAACAAAAGTATATCAGGTTTTACGATATACTAAACACTAAACATCTATTGTTATTCAAATAACATTTGTCGACGTCTTTATAGCATTTAGAGAATATCGCAGTTTAATGGAAACGATTTTGAATACTAAATGAATAGTGAATGTCATTCAGGTCTGTCCCTATTCTTCTGTTATGTATGTATTGAACAAATTATCAATCGATCAATGCATTCAAATTAAGTCTGTGTTTGAAATTTGTTTGGATTGAAATACTAAAAAGGTTTTAATAGTTGTGATCGAAAGCCAATACTAATGACTGACTTAACAATCTCTACAAAACTCGATTACTATTAGCTTTTTATTCATATTTTCAATGTTTCAAAAGTTATTTTGTGTTTTATGCTATGATTTCAGACTAAAACGGCTGACAATCAAATATAATGCAAACTCCAAATCCAATATAATATTCATTGTGTGGACAACTGTCAGGACTGGCAGATTGCACAGATAGGCCCGAAATTTTCAGGTTTGACGGTTCGGGGGTTCAAAGCTTTGATTGTTGATTGTTGTGATGACTGGAGAGGAAACGAACAGATGCATCCAGGCATCTGACGCCAGTTGTTCGTAGCACTACATGCCTCATACCAGCCTAACAGTTCTCAGACCAGTTTCGCTTTCTTGTTGTTAGCTTTGAGTATCATTTTTTGATGAATTGTTTCATAAAATGAAAGAATAAGAAAGGACAGAATACCTATATAAAAGAGTGCATACGATGTGGCGTTCAGATAATTTTTGATTCATTTGAGGTCTAATGGCATTTCCTGTGCCCGACAAAGCCTTCTGATATCAAAGCACTCAATGATAGCATGGATTGAGACAAAGCGCAGGAGAAGAGGATCGGCTAATGTTTTAATATTTTGAAATAAAAACAAAATAATTATACTTTAATACTATAATTATATGACAATCATTGATATCATTCACATTCTTCTTGGAACCATTTAAAGCACTTCTGGAATAGCATTGACTTAAGTACTGTTCATTACTACGATTAAAACTATATCCAGCACTAAATGGCCAAATAGTCAATGGCTTATGCCGTGGCTTAAAGATTAGAACGACTCCACTCTAATGTTAGCCGAAGATATATACAGTGATAATAGAGTTCCAGTGAATATCTTCTCGGAAATGTTGAGCCGAAACGCTATGTGTTTAGCAACTAATTGCTAGAATAGCAAACCCCAACATCACCGGTCAGTTTGTCCGTCAGAGAGAGTGATGTAAAGCTGAGAGCAATATAATAGCTGCCAATAACTATCACTTCTTCATTACGTGTGAGTCTGAGCTAACAGTCCCTTCAATTCACATCAAATCCAAGGCTCGTGTGTTTTGGCTCAGTGTATAATTTTGTTATATCTTTTGCATCACATTTGGATGGATCTACTCCTGGGCTTTGGACCCAATGATATATGACTCATACCAGCACTCAATGACCAACTTTTCTACGCAATACTAACGGCACCACTTCAGTTGGCTCCCCATCATTCAAATCTTTGCCATCATCAAAGTTATAATCAAAAAGTGGTATAACCCCAAAGTCAAAGATAATTGCAATTAATGTCGTTGCACCTCAACAAATTATAAAAATGTTTTTATTTATCTATTGATTTATGCTAGATAAATTGAATAGAAATATATTTTCATTTGCTAGTTGTAAAAGTTTCAAGATATGAAAACAGTAAATCGCAGGAATTCATTGATAGGTCTTCTTAAATAATGAGATGAGTTATGCGAAATATGTCCATCAAAAAAGTCTAATTGACATTGAGCCGAATGAGGGGCTCTCTTGACGGCAGGATAATTGAGAGAAAGCCTTATCCACTGCACACCAACAGAAGAATGGTCTGAGTGCTGGCAGTTGCCTATTGTGCCGAAACGCTATCCGAGCCAAAAGTTGTTATTTTAATCCGCTCTCAAATAATGCAATTTTTTCTCTCTTCCCTACTTTTTTACATTTTTTGTCAAATAATCATTTTATACTACATTTTTCAATGGTTTAACTTTTTTGCAACAAAAGTGAAGACACAAAAACAGTCGTTTAGAGATCACATTCTGATCAATGTCTGCATCGTTTAACAAATGATTTTGACGTCAAAAAAATTGCAACAAAATTTTAATTGTAGTCACAGTTTGTTCTTTAAATTCTGGACACGTCTTACAGTTAAATGCTTTGGAAGTATTTTTGATCATTTTTTCATTGTTTAAAATGACGAAAAATTATTCGGTTTATAATTAATCAGTGTTTTTGAGCTCCGAGTCTGACTGTTGTTTATGTTTAGGACTTGTTGTTAATATTAGGAGCGACTGTCGTTGATGTCTAACTCGATTGCCTGAGCAGAGCCAGCGCTGGCCCTAAAGCAATAATAGTCCGATATTGTTAATAGTCGCAGTCAAGAGAGCGTCTCAATGGTCTGTATTATGCATTGAAAAGACAGAACAATTTTACCCACATTTGAAACAGTGATCCAAACGATAGTAACGATTGGATGACAAGGGATGGTGAACACAGTGGCACTCGTATCCAAACATTGTTTTTAACTGTTTATTCAGCTGTTGTCTCACATTTTCATTTGATTTTAACTTAACATTCAAATGAATATACATATTATGATTCATTGCCATCGCTTTCAATTATTTTAACGAAAAATGTGAACAAAGATTGTATAATGTATTCTCTCTTTTCATCATTCAAGACATGATAATAGTTGTGATGATATAAAGTCAGCGCATTTCATACAATTGCTTACATTTTTAGTAAATTTCTTACCCAAAGCTAATTACTTGAATGTAAGCAACAGTAATACTAAGGCCTAAAGCACTGAAACATCTCTTTCTATGAAAAACCATTAAAAGACTTTTAATGTGAATCAATAGAAAAGACTCTTCTTTTTAAAAGTATAATAATATCTGAGAAAGATTATTAAAATGAGGAGAGAGAGAGAGAGAGAGAGAGAGAGGGAGAGGGAGAGGGAGAGGGAGAGGGAGAGAGACCTAGAAAAAATGGAAGGGAACGCCAGTGAATACCAGAATAATTTCAAAGTGTCTGAAATGGGGGTCGGAATACATCACTAATTAGTCTAATGAGTTTTTGCTATTAAATTATTTTCTCTTTAGTTGATTCCCACAATATAATGGCTCAAATTAAAATAACTTCACTTATTTTTTGTTCCAATGGTATTGTGCCCTGAAATTGATCTAAAAATGAGATACAATTGCATAAAAGTCTAATAGTTTGTGCGAAATAATAAAAATTATTAGTTGTAACGGCACTGTTATATGCGTTTTATGCTTAATTAGGTGAACATATATATGCTCTTCGAGTGTGGCTTTGAATTATAATACAATCACTTTTACCGAAATTCAAGAGAAAATCTTTATTTCCTTTCTCTTTTGCCGCTTCTTTTGCTCTTCTTTTTTGTTGATTTTCATCACTTTTTATTGGAATACATAATAATATTTTTATTCCATAAAAACTTGTTATCCTTTCATTATTTTTTGAACCACAAAAAGATCGATTGAAATCATTTGTGGAGTACCTATAACTGGTATATGAGTGTTGCCTTTGAGCTCAATAATGACCAGGAGTGTATACCATTAATGGCGTGTAACCTGAATGCTCGATAGATTGCTTTTCTTTGCCTTTGGCTTACAAATCAACATTACATTGTGTTCTATCGAAATATTGAGTTTCTCAGAGGAGTAGAGTCTAACCCCCGTCTGATTTTTCATATTCAACTCATTTATTTAATTGAAGAGATGCTTGGTGAGCACAGCCTTACTCTTCATTTAACTCATGGCAATCATAACACTCGGATTGGCTTCTCATCCAATCTATGATGTGATGAATGTATTACTTCTTTACCTGAGATTTAATAGAATTCTGAAAACTTTTTCTTTTATCATATCTTATATTGAATATGATTTATAGCGACTTTTGAAGTGGAAATACAGTATAAGTGTATAAATGAATTGAATAAAATTAACGCACATCACATCAAATCCAATTTCTGATATGTTAGCCGTCAGTTCCGACTTCTTTTTCGGTCTATTTATCATCAGAAGATTCATGAGTTGTACTCCACTCGAGTCATTTCATATCTATTTAGGGACACATTTTGGATGCCCATCACTACTGCCATCATCTCATCATATAATCATTTCAATGCCATTCACTTCAATTGATTGCGATTTACATCTTTTCTTCTTATTATTCTTCTTCTCACATCTTTTTTCTTCATGTTCTCAATAAAGTCTTAGATCTGTTCATATGTTGCAAACGTGACGCACAGCCCTCAGCTCAGAGAAAAGACATCTTCTCCTTCATTCACTTCCTTTCCCTCTCATATGTTTAGAATTCATGTATTATTTTCTTTTATTATATTCTCTTTAGGAACAGATCTCAGTTTTAATGCCAGTTTAGGCCGTCGTTCAACACATAGGAAAGCCTTCAAAATCTCATTCTTTATCGATGCAGTCAAACATTTTTTTGTGAACTGATTTATTCCGAACAAAAACATATATCTTCAGAAAAAGGACAGGAATTCAAAAATATATTCTATTATGTATTCATTGAGTTGTTTCAGACAATAAATACTATTATTAGACTTAATTCAGGAATTTTATTGTTTTTATTGTATTATCTTTTAAAATATTCCGAGTTTTAAAATTTTCTCCTCTATTCGACTCGCGATATAATAAATCAAAAGATAGAAATTTGTTGCAAAAAAAACATAAATTGTTGGCACTTCTACTCATTATTGTCTAATATACAGAATATTCTTCAAAGAAGTGCTCTTCCAATGGAGATCATTGACAGGAAATGTAAATGATTTGATATATCGCTGTCGCAATTGAAAGTACGCTTAACTGTAGGACAGAGTGTTGGGGAACGCAAACGAGGAAAAAATCGTTTCCCTTTCGCCAAACAAATGGCTCGACTGAGTGACAATCAATTTGCATGAGATATATGCGATGGCCATCCATTCTATAATAGAATCAATAATTTTCTTCTCTTCGGATGTCTCTTATTTTTGTTAAGCAATTTGCAAATAATAGAAGAGAACAAAGCGTTTCGTAAACTAAACTGCAGTTAGTGTTGGCAAACAAATTGCGTTCACTGCCAACAACTATAACAAATTCAATACACAATTATTCCAGTCTTGAGTTTATGACTTCACTTTTGCTCTTAACTAAAATACTTCACTTTTTTCTAAATCAAAGAGAATTTTCGGTTTTTACTTACGTTTTTCACAAATAGTTGAAAATTGATTTTTCTTTCAAATGCATGAAATCTAAATTTTTTCAGTTCACTCATATTTTAGTGCCTCGAACCCCATAATTAATTAATTAACGACAATCAGTTTAATTGAATTTTCCGCTAATCTATTCAGATATTCTTTTCTTAATATTGAATGGAAAATGAAATCCCTGTTAACAGACAAATACTTTAATTGTTGTTGGATAATAAAAAACATTTCTCAAATGCATTCATTATTTAATAATTTATACTCGGATCTAAATTAGGAATTTTGCCTAAGATTCTTTAACCAAAATATTTACGTATCAAACAGAAGATATGTATTGTTTTTGAACAGGTATATTTAGCAAACTTAAGTGCTTTTTTAAATTGTCTTCATTGTTATTATATTTATTTAATGTGTAAAAATGTGGAAAACCAGTACTTTATGACAATTTTGATTTACAAAAGTGAGTATTTGTTGCTTTTGGTTGTGAAGAATCAAAGGTATCAAAAGGTCGTGAAAGTAATGACGGTTCAAATAATTGAGGAACAGTGCTATCAATCTTCTTTCGATTCACAAAAGTTGTCAAAACTTTGGCGATTGTGTTGGAAATGTAATATATTTTTATATCTCATAAATAATATTGCGATAAAACTTAGTTTAGGCACAACTTATCGCACAAATAAAAAAATTATTATTTTCTCTGCCTTTTTCTCATTGAGAAAGAATTCAACATTTTATTGAATCTAAGAAATCAATGGATAATTATTTACTAGTTTTTCCTTGATTACATTCATTTCCCAAATTGCTATTTTCGTCGATTTGGTTATTAATATTAATGATCTAGATCAAATTCAGTCATCAATAATTTAAAACAATTTCTTCTGCGGCTATCATCAGAAAAGTAAAAGAAAAATATTGTGATAAATGTCCAAATCTATTGCTTTTTCACATTTGTTTGAAACGAAACTGAAGTTTCAGAAAATGTTTTGTATCGTAAGAGTGATTGAACTGAAAATCTATTAAAGACTGCGAACAAGTTTTAATGTGTCCAAAGTTTGGACACTTATCTAATTAAATAAACGGCTTCAAAGTCTTATAAAATAAATCTGTTGACAAATTTATTATTTCTAATTAAATTTGATTTATTTTCAGCTTTTAAAAGATTCGGATTGAATGCCAAATGTTTGACTGTCTTTATTTGAGGACAAATGTCATCAAAATCGATAAACAACTAAAATATCAATTGTTCAAGCTTAGTTCAAATCGAAAGTTAATTTTGATATTTCTAAAAATTCAAATGATTACTTGAAGTTCATTTGAATTTAAATGAACTAGAATTAATTTGAAAAGGTTGCTTTTTTGACTGAATGTTCTCTTCAATGACTCTTTGATTAAGATTGCATTTTAAAACTAAATTGCAACTTTGCAGAAAAGTGTTCTTCTGCTTAAACTCTAAACCAATTCTTTAACCATTGATTAATTAATTATCAATCCATTGATTTAAGGTTTCATTTTCTTGAGTTTGTGAATAGACTCAGCTAATTTATTAATTGAGTTACTCGAT
>JAQIWP010002733.1:0-10213 GCA_034695525.1 Euzetes globulus
CCAAACGGAAGTAGTTGTCCCGAATGTATAATCCTCCTATTCCGCAGTGTCCAATATATCTATCTGGACTTCTTCATTGTATAATATGAACTTAATGATTTAATTTAGCTCAAATTCTTCAAAAAGCTGTAATAGGACTAATAGGAAAATTTAACTGGAATTTTAATCATTATCCTGATCATTTTATTCATTTTCGATAGGAAAGTATTTTATAAATGAAAAAATCTGTTCTTTAATCAAGGCACTATTACCAATTTTTATGTTATAATTTAATTTTCATAAAAATTTAGTAAATTGTAAAACTGAAAATTTTTAATAATAATAAGTTTCTTTAAGTAATCAATGAAAGTATTAACCTTGGAAAGTAGTGAACAAGTAAATTTTTCAATTTCAATATTATAAGCAAATTTTATTTTATTTTTCTGTTTTATATAAATCAAAATGTATTGTTTAATTGCTGGGGAAATTCTAGACTGAATGTTAAAGAGTTTGGTAAGTTCAATTTATTCACCTTATATTTGCTATTCTTCCCTCAACCATTTACCATCATTGTTCTAGCTATTGTCAATTACTCTATCAATTAGACTGAATTAACTTTTCAATGAAAAGGTTTATTAGAAATAAATATATTATTAATAATAAATATATTTATAAAAGTATGGAATTATTTTTAAACTGAAATTTGTTTAAGAAAGGGAAAGGAAGGGAAGAATTCATTACATGTCTGACTCCTCACTCAGTATTTAAACTTTTATTAATTTAAAATACAGTGATTTTATTAATAATTTTGTTAAAACTTGAAAATGTGGCCCAAAAGGCAAAATAGTCTGGAATTTAAATTGAATTAAACTCATAAATGACTCATAAAGTTATTCTTTCAGAAAAAAAATGATATTAAATATGAAAAATATGATATTTATTGCCATAAATATATTCAAAGAGACAGATATTCATGATATCAAACTAAAAATAATTCAAACGATTATAAATATGAGTTCATGAAAGACATGTATTACATGATTTCAATATAATGATGAACTTGCCAAATTTTTAAACAATTTGATTGATCCCAAAATTACTTTAATATAAACTTCTGAATAAGTTAAAATAATCTATGAAAAATAATATTTTATTCCAAGAACATTTCCATAATCTAATTAATTTTGGCTGAATTAAGTATATAAATAATTTCTACCTGCGTCACTTCTTCATATATTTCGTTTTCAAACTTCAGTTTATCTTTTCATTTATAAGAAGTAAATAAAAATAAGAATTTCGTTGAAATTGTCTTCAGTTGTCTTATAATTAAAAAAGATTCTTTTAGCAGAACCAAGAAACTTTTTATTTTCCCCTTTGTATATGATTTCTAGGATCAATGAAAATAACTCTTGAAACGAGTTTATAACCATTTAATTGGTTAATTAAGTTAAGCAAAATTGGTTTTCATTGAATTTCCTTTAATTAAGTAAATTAACTGCTAGTTCACAATTGACAAAAAGATCCTTATAAATAATTATAAGTTATAACAACTTTCAAGGATAAAAAATATAATGGATCTATATGTACTTGTTAATAATATTTTTTAATTTTTAATATTTTTGAAATTAATTGTTTAAAACAAATAAACAAATTATTCCTCAATATCTGAGACCTGATATAATGGTAGACCTCGTGTTTCGGTTCCCAATTCTAGTCAACTGTTAGGAAACAAATGCACAGAAAGCTGTCAATAGTGTAGTGAAGTAATTGTGAAAATTTGTTAAAGTTGACTGATCAATTATGAAATACAGATAGTAAAAGGTGTTAGGTTCAATTTTCAATTTATTTTACAAAATCTATGAAAAATAAATGAATTCTCTATTTTGCATGAAACACCTCTTTTGAGATATGAATGTTAGTAAACAAGTTCATTTATTGACCCGATATTGGCATGGCCAAAAATGCTTTATAAGACAAGATTTGAAAGATGCATTTTATACTTTTATAAGATTTATGTAAAGTTTAGATTCATTAAAACTATCAATGAATGAACTGTTCAATGAAATTCATTTCTCAAAAGAAGTGATTCATACAAAATAGAAAATGCATTTATTTTTCATAGAATATGCAGGATTAATTGAAAAGTAAACATAAGACCTTTTGAGAAATGAATTTCATTGAACAGTTCACTCATTGATAGTTTTAATGAATCTAAACTTTACATAAATCTTATTAAAGTATAAAATGCATCTTTCAAAACTTGTCTTATAGAGCATTTTTGGCCATGCCAATTTCGGGTTTAATTGTGGTCATTCGCAAAAAATAGTTATACTGGTCGATTCTAATCGATTAGTAGATTCAGAATATGTCAAAATTGTTTGAATCGGACGATCTTCAAAAAGAAATGTTCCTATTCAGTAGCAATTATTGCAAAATTTTTAATTTTTGTAATTAATTATGTCACTTTTTAATATGTAATAGTGAAGGAAAAGTTTGCGAAGGTCATAGCTACAGTATACACATTAGTAGCTAGGGCATATATGTGAATAGATATTTGAAGGGCCAGATTTGCTCCCTTAATATTTCAGACGTTTTTATTATTATTATTAATTTTGGAGAAAATGCCAAGTTTTGATTCAAAAATTTCTCGGCACTTCATCTAATTTCTCGGCACTCGCCAGCAATAGCCTATACTAACTAAATATCGAATTCGGGCACTTAAAATATTTGTTTAAAGTCAAATGCCGAGTTTTCACTAACTCAATTTCTCGGCACTTCATTTAATTCTTCGGCAAAGGCCAGTATTACTTTATTTAAAATAAATGCCGAGTTTCGGCATTTCTAAAAACCCAAATATATCAAATGAGAGTTTTTACTGCTCTAATTTCTCGGCACTCCATTGAATTTCTCGGCAATTGCCACAAATAATTTTCTCGTACTAAATGCCGAGTTTTTTGTCTTTATAAAAACTCGGCAAACACTAAATAATACTCGGCAACACTTCTAATTCACGGCATTTATTACAACGGTTATATTAAAATTAAATGCCGAGTTTTTGCAGTTATAGAAAGGCGGTAAAAGCTAATTGCCGACTTTTCACTAATTATATTTCTCGGCAACCCGTTATTTCTCGGCCAAGCCAAAATGGCGAGTTTCCACTTTTCTTAAAACTCATTACTCCGTTATGTTTCGCGGCAATAGCCACCATTAATCTATTTATGGTTAAATGCCGACTTTTCTATTTATTCTATAAGTCCGCAATCAGTTTAATAGTCATTTATTTATATTTGTTATTTATATGGTAAGAAATGCCGACTTTCCTCATGTATTAAGAAGTCGGCACTTCATGAGTTTGTAATTTATATTTATTTCTGTTTTGTTTATCGTAAATAATTAGAAGTGGGCAAACTATTGATAATTAGTTGGCAATTCAATGTTTATTTCTCGGCAGCACAATCCTTAGGTTATGCCGCCATAATTTATGTAAAGCCCACGTAATTTCTTTGAGACTATGTTTTTGGTACCTTTTTACATTTAGAAAAAGTTCACGCATTATTTTCAGTCGTGTTATGTCCGCCATTCGAACGACACGTTTAGAAATTTTTAAAAAGAAATTCAATTTAAAATCAATGAAAATTCAATTAAATATTCATTTTATTAAAAGTTTTTTAATTTTTTTATTTACAAGAAGTGTTTCTTCAATTATTTCGACCAGAAGTTGACCGAAAAGTCGGTCATTTTTTGAGAATCGAGTGATTGTTTATAAACCTTTTGACGACTCGTTTTTAAATACTTTCTGACAGCCAGACGACTTCACACTCACTAAACCGACTCCAGAAGACTTCCAAAGAATAGCGGAAATTTTTCGATCCATTTTTGGCCAACTTTATATTTTTGTGTTTTGACTACTTTTTGCCGCTAAGGCTAATAAGAAGGCGGCAAAAATAGTGGTGAATAGACGCAAACGTTATCGACACATGGGTTCGGAAATAACTTTGGAGCGACAGCTTCAGAAAGAAAGACAGTCGACGAAACTTACTTAGACTTTTAGTATCGATTCTTGGCATTAGCAAGACAGGCAGACTCAAACATGAAGAGTTGCCGACTTTTATATTTATTGAAAGAAACTTTAGAAAAGGACCCGCTTTACTCGGCAATCGTCGACAAAGAAGACGTCAAACAAATCGAAGAATATTTCCGGAAATTCGATGCCATCCATAATCGAGACAAAGTCAAAAAACCGCAGACTTCATCACAAAATTTAATTGAAAGCAGGCCTCCGAAGGCGGCAAATCCATTAACTCGAGAAATGCCAACTTCAAGGAATGAAGACTTTGGAAGGCAGCGATTCGATAAAAGAGACCGAATAAGGCGGCAGATAAGCCCAAATAATGTTAACCCCAGGGCTTTTCTCAGAGAAGAAAACATCAGACCTCGATTCAATACTCGGCAACGAATTGAAACTCGACAGTTCCGACCAACTGAAACTCAGCAAACTTGGAGACCATTCGAAACAAGGCGGCAAGACAATATTTTCAAAAGCCGCCGAAAAAATGCATTTAATGACAGACCCAAAAAAATGCCGCCAAACTCTAATCGGCAAAATATGACGCCCAGATATGATAAGTCACAAGTTATCTGTTACAACTGTGCCGAGAAAGGACACTATTCGTCAGATTGTCCAAAACCAAGTGATCGGCAAAGAAATATAGAGGTTAAAAGTAAATATAATGCATTCAGACAGGGCAAGTCTGACAGCCTCAACGTACAGAAGTCAGCATACGCGAGGTTTGAAGGCGGTAAACAGCGGCGACTTATTATTCCACAAAATGCCGATAACGAAAGGCAATTCATCAATGAATTGGATGACCCATTGGATGAAGTCAGAGGCTTCCGTAGCAATTGTTTGACACTGCAAGTAAAAGCAACGATTGCTTTAATAACCGTTAGTTTCGAACAATTGGAGAAGTGATCACCACTAAAATTTGTTTTCAATGTTAATGGCATTCCTGTTTGGGGAATGGTAGACAGTGGTGCCGTGTTCTCAATGATTAATATTAAGACTTTTAATTGAATTAAACCAAAGACAGTGCCCTGGCCTTATCCAAAGTTGATATCTGTGAACTCGGCAGATGTAACGCCAGAAGAACGCACAGAAAAGTTGGAAGTGGAAATAGGCGGCAAGTGCTGGAAATTGCAATTCGGCATTATGACTCATTGTTCAGCCCCATTATTATTAGGCAATGACTTTTTAGAGAAGGCAAACGCTTTGCCAGACATTCGGAATCGAAATTTAATTGTAAGAGCCGAGCCCTCAAAAAAAAAAGAAATATTCGAATCAGAAGGCGTTACATACAGCAAGAAATCATAACAAAAGACTCAAATAAAAACTCGGCACACAATGAAAATTCTCGGCAAACTACAGAACCAAATTTGAAGGCGGCACTCAAGCTGAAAGATGACGAGATGTCCAACTTAAAAGAAAATATTGGCGAAACTATTGGATATCATTTGCCAAAATAAGCAGAAATTATACCAAAAGTAAAGCAGTCTAAGACCGATATAAAAAAGGCGGTGGCAATCGAAGAAAAGGGTCGCAGAGAAAAAGCGGTAATTATGAAAAACGCTGAGACAATCGCTCGAAATTCTGCTGGTCCAAGCAGTGCCGCGCAATATTTCGATGACTTCCTCAAAGACGTCTATACTCCAAAAGCAACTGTTGATTGGAATAATCCATCGAATATTGACAACTCAAGCCGTAAACGAAATGCCGATTTCAGCCCCATTGAAAACAATTTTAAGACAACTAATAAGATGTCGGCAAAAGACGAAAAATCTAAGCCGACTACATCCGGAAAAGAAAAGAAGGCGGCACTTAAGGGTAAAGAAAAGCAGAAGAAGGCGGCAAAACAGCCCAGCGATGACGACAGCGATGACTCTTACTAAACACACAGGCGATTCAAAAATATTTCCTATTAATCAAAAGCAAAATGTTTTTATATTTTTATTACTACTTTATTATTACTTCTGATCTCATTTTGCCAACAATTTTAACAAAAACTTTTTATATGACTTATAACCATTTGTGCCAAACTATTTTGTGCCGACTATTACTCACTCAATTTCTCAGCAATTATAGTATTATTTTGTATTCTTTTCATTAATAATTTTCAAAATTTTCAAATAATTTATTATTTTCAAAATATTTGGCGGCAAATAAGCTTTATATTTTCAGACTTACACGGGTTCGTTCCTCAACAGTGTTTAGTCTTGGTCGGGGGTATTGAAGGGCTAGATTTGCCTTCTTTATATTTCAGACAATGGTTTTTATTTTTATTATTAATTTTGGAGAAAATGCCAAGTTTTCACTAACTCAATTTCTCGGCATTTCATTTAATTCTTCGGCAAAGACAAATATTACTTTATTTAAACTAAATGCCGAATTTTTGCATTTTTAAAACCAAAATATATCAAATGCCGAGTTTTTAACTGCTCTAATTTCTCGGCACTCCATTAAATTTCTCGGCAATCGCCACAACTAATCTCTTCGTACTAAATGCAGTTTCTGCAATTTTCAAAATTTGAGAATATTTAATGCCGAATTTTTTGTCTTTATAAAAACTCGGCAAAAACTAAATTATACTAGGCAACACTTCTAATTCACGGCAATTATTACAACGGTTATTATTTAACTGAATGCTGAGTTTTTGCATTTATAGAAAGGTAGCAAAAGCTAATTGCCGATTTTACACTAATTATATTTCTCAGCAACCCGTTATTTCTCGGCAAAGCCAAAATGCCGAGATTCCACTTTTCTGAAAACTCGGCACTTTGTTATATTTCTCGGCAATTGCCACCATTACTTTATTTATGGTTAAATGCCGACTTTTCTATTTATTCTATAATTCGGCAATCAGTTTAATAGTCATTTATTTATATTTGTTAATTATTTGGTAAGAAATGCCGACTTTCTCATGTATTAAGAAGTCGGCACTTCATGATTTTGTAATTTATATTTACTTCTGTTTTGTTTATCGTAAATAATTAGAAGGCCGCAAACTATGGATAATTAGTGGGCGGCAATTCAATGTTTATTTCTCGGCGGCAAAATCCTTATGTTATGCTCCCATAATTTATGTAAAGCCCACGTAATTTCTTTGAGACTTGGTTTTTGGTATCTTTTTACATTATGAGGAGCTGTCACGCATTTTTTTCAGTCGTGTTATGTCCGCCATTCGAACGACACGTTTAGAAAATTTTAAAATAAATTCAAATTAAAATAAATGAAAAATCAATTAAATATTCATTTTATTAAAAGTTTATTAATAATTTTTTTACAAGAAGTGTTTCTCCAATTATTTCAACCAGAAGTTGACCGAAAAGTCGGTCATTTCCTGAGAATCGAGTGATTGTTTGGATCGACTTTTTGACGACTCGTTTTTGGCCACTTCCTGACAGCCAAACGACCTCACACTCACTAAACTGACTCCAGAAAATCTCCAAATTATAGCGAAAATGTTTTGGGCCATTTTTGGCCAACTTTATATTTTTTGTGTTTTGACCACTTTTTGCCGCTAAGGCTAAGAAGAATGCGGCAAAAATAATGGTGAATAGAAAGCGGCATCTTCTGTAAACTTGTGATATTTGCCGAGAAAACTCGGGGGTTCCCAGTGTTTAAAACTCGGCAAACTGTTTTGATTGCCTAGAGAAACTCGGCAACAGTGAACAGTTGCTTTGAGATTACTCTGCAATAGTGTGCATTGCTTTGAGTGTACTCGGCAAACTCAGTCTTTGTATTCCACCGAAGAAGGCGTCAAACAACGAAAGAAGAATGCGGAAAACTCATTGATAAGACGGCATCCAACAGAGAGGTAAGCCCCAGTTTGTAGTTGCACTAAGAAGGCGGCAAGCGCCATATGAAGGCGGCACTGAGCCATATGAAGGCGCCACATAAGCATTTGAAGGCGGCTTACGATAGTAAACCCCGGCATTAATTCAAAGAACCAGCCATAAAACCCAGAAAACTGCTGATTTGCCCGCATTTTATAGTTATAAGTCGGCAAAACCTCATAAACCGTTTGCGCCCAAGCTTTCAATATCATTGCTGTGAACTCGGCATATTTTTGTGAATTCAAAGCGGCAACTGTGTTGAGTGCTTCAAGAAGAAGGTAGCAACTGTGTTGAGTGCTTCGGGAAGAAGGCGGCACCACTAATAGTATAAAGAAGGCGGCACTTCATTATAATACGAAGGCGGCATATTCTCAAAAATAGTTGGCGGTACTATGTAATAGTCACGCCGTAAAACCCGTTAAACCAAATAAGGTTACACTTCATAATCCGCGTATTTAAGTCGAATACAAGGCGGCATTTAATAACAAAGATTCCGCACCAACTTCAAGACCCCGCCGTTAAACTCCGACTGCCCGTTAAGAAGGCGGCACCTATATAATAAATTGTCTGCGTCATTACTATAATCAGGCGGCGGCACCTAGTCCCGCCGTAAAACCCCTGCAATTAATAAGAAGGCGGCATATCGATAGTGTCAAGAAGACTTTATTTCAAGACTCATTTGAAGGCGGCATTTCCATAGGAATTTGAAGGCGGCATTCGTATAGTAATTACTTGGCGGCACCTTTCAAATTTCTTGGCTGCACTTCCAAATTTCTTGGCGGCACTTTTCCTTATTTGGCGGCACTTATTTTATTATTCGACAGTCATTATTAGAAGCCGTTTAAGACAGACCACAGGCTGTAATCCTGAAACCCAAAGGATAGAGAAGAGCCCAAACGTGGAATCGAAGGGGTTGGACATAACAGACTCTACAAACACAGGGCCTCAGCCTCCTCGAGGCAATCCCTAGTTGTTTCATATTAAAAGAAGACACGTTGATCTTGCATTTGATATCAGAATCATAAAAAATAACGAAAAAGAAATAAAGCCAGGGTGAATAATAAAAATCGCTAATTTTTGGAGAAAAGCTTGAAAAAGATAGTTTGAATGTCAATGATTTTGTTTAATATATGTTGTTTGTTGAATGAATAGTATTA
The DNA here is from genome assembly GCA_034695525.1 of Euzetes globulus. Classification (NCBI taxonomy): domain Eukaryota; kingdom Metazoa; phylum Arthropoda; class Arachnida; order Sarcoptiformes; family Euzetidae; genus Euzetes; species Euzetes globulus. Next base: position 9,027 of record JAQIWP010002733.1, read on the forward strand.
TCCAATGAATTGGCCAAATAATCAGCACTCAAATTAGTTGTTGGCCTCTATTTATATATTATTTTTTATGAATATTGACACTGGTTTTATTTCTTATTAACTTTTTACCGATCTAAGAGCCGCTTAGGAGCTATTAAAAAATCTCCGACGTTTGGTTTATTTTTGAACACCGTAATAGTTTATTCTTGCTCGTCTAACTTTATAACTACTTATTTGAATTAAACATTAAAATTATTTTCAAATTTTTTACTCTATACTCTGTAACACTTCACATCATGTTAATCTATACTTTACACTTTCTTTCTTTCTAGAGAAACCATTTACTAGCATCTTCCTCATTATTATTTATTTATATATGGATTTTCCTTATTGCTTGAGCCAAAAACAAAGAATAAATATATCATTTCTACCAATTTATCTTTAATTGGGGTGATAGGACGGTCTATTGTCTTAATGGAAAGAAATTCCAGACAATTCGTAAATGTGATGTGCAATTACATGCGCAAGGAAAATTAATAAAAAAAAATGTGTTTAAGTAAAATGAAGAGGCATTTAATTTTCAAATTTTAATTATTCACTTATAGATTACACTTTGAAAAATAAATCTAAATTTACAAGTGTATGGTCAATCTATTTTTAAATCTTTGAGTTTCGCTTTATTTGAACTTTTTAAGATTTTCAGATGTTATCATTTTACTACATTGACTGAAAGGAATCCAGTATATAGTTTTGTCGTTCTACCACCCCTCCCTCCCCCCGCTTGGCAGAAATTCCGGACAAATTCTATGTTAAGTGAATGGAGGAAATCCAATACTAAGTCTTTGGAGAGAAATCCTATGCTAAGTCTACGGGGAGAAATATTGGCCAAGTTAGGCTAGGATAGTTTACGATAGCTTAAGATAGTTTAGGATAGTTTAGTATACCATAGGATAGCATAGGACAGCATTGAATAGGGTTGGGTTAGAGATGGCCAAATAGAAATAATCTTTTTATTCTGAGAAACTTTCTAAGTTTCTCTATGTTGGTCCCATGTATTTCAATGGGAAAATCTTCTACAATTTTCTTTCAATGGTCGGCGCATGTAATTACAAATTTTTGTGGTAATAGAACAATTGCCACTATTGGAATTAGGAAAAATTAAAGTGAAAAACTTTAAATTTGACGTAAATATTATAGATGGGAATGAT
>JAQIWP010002734.1:0-10212 GCA_034695525.1 Euzetes globulus
GAGAACGACAAAACTATATACTACATACTTCGTAAATGTAGTAAAAAATTAGATACTTTTAAAAAATTTTGCAATGATCGTTAAAAAATATACTGGGCACAATGTAAACTAATAGGTACACAATAGGACAATAAACAGGGTACTATGAAAACGGCTTTTAGTCAATAGTTTTTTATAGTTATAAATGGCACTTTTCTCATTTGAGATACAAGTATTGTAACTTTTGCCGGACGCTCCATTACTTTACTTTAATTTAGTAAGTTAAGTATTTTTCTTTTGGCGAATTGGCTATAAATCCTTCAGAAATTGCTCTCAAATGATGTCCTATCACTGATTGTGATATCAGAAGGAGCTTTTCGAGCTATAAGTTCATTCACATTGACAAACGTCCCGATTTCGAAGGGGAAAAAGCAGAGATTACCAAGAGGGCCAACTTACTTAACTCCTTAGACGAAAATTTTGAGATTTAGCCCCTAGCTGGCAAATATTTAGGAGAATGCGGGAAATTTTGGTTAAATTAAGGAATTTTCGGCAGTAGCGGCAAAAATTCCGACATTTTACAAATTGGAATGAATTTAGCCTTCAACCTTGCAAAATAACCTACATAAGTTTAATTACTCTTAAAATTCCAGGAAATAAGCTTATTTTAGAAACAAAATGGCCGCTTTAGGCCTTCCGAATTTTGCTACTCTAGCCGAAGTTTCATTTGGCCTCACCTTATGGGCTCCTCTAGTGGTGACCTATGGGGAAGACCTTAAACAATACCTAAAAATTCAGACAAATTTCGAAAAGAATAGAAGAATATTTTACGGAATATTTGACTTCTTTTTATAGAATATTGTATGACATATTTGGTCAGAATAAAAGAATATAACTTTTTGCTCTGGTCATAACTTAAATGGAGCAAAATAAAGCATTGAGATATATTGAGCCAAACTTTTATGAATAGATTTTATCTTTTATTACTATTTATTAGTAAACAAATTTGCAATTAATAGAAAAATTATTTTATTTTTTGCCAAAGTATTCGAATTGAATAATAAATAATTAGAAGTAAGATATAAACAGATATCATACCCGAGCGAACAGAATGTTTCAGGACATTAACAATAAGATTTTCAACAATTTTTAATTCGCCTCAAAATCGTTTAAACAAATAACTAAAATTGAGAGAACGATAACAAAAACATTGCTCCGGTTTGAAGACATTTTCACAGTAAAAGCAAATAGTTGTAAATTTTAGCAAATTATCGGTATTTTCAGTAAAAGTGCAAAATTTCCAGAATTTTCAAATAAGTTTTCAGAATATAAGCTGAGTTTGAAATTTAAAATATTGTTAAGAGTTATTCAAATCTTCAATAAAGTATTTCAATCATACATTTGATTGTTTTAATTAATAATATTTATAAAAAAAGATTCCAATCAAATACACCGAACCCTCTGATTGCCAGCCTTATGAACAAACCCTAAACCGGTCTCCTTTTTCAGACACTGAAAACACTTAAAAAGTAGTCAAACACGAGAATCAAATGGAAATACATAACGCACTTCACATTTGAAGGTCTGAATGCATTGATTATGAATATTAAAATTGATTTTTAAATACATTACACATCTTAAGCCTCGAACCAAATTGTGACAAAAATGGGAACACAGAAAATAATTGAGTCAACAGTTATAAAAATTTATGATAACATCAAAACATATTTAATATTATTGTGAAAAATTCATAACAATATTCGATATTTGACTTATGTTTTAAGCAATTGTTTTTCTCAATAAAAATTGAATAAATTTGTAAATATATTTAAATAGATATAGAAATTCATCAAATTATATAAATTCTAAAATTTTAAATGTCTTAACATTTTGTACAAATGAAAAGATTTGATGGGGTTTTTGAAAAAACGATTAATTATAACAAAACTCGAGGATTGTATACAAAAGCAACGAAATTATTAATGATTTTCAATCGATATTTACACAGAATTGGATAAAAACCATGAAATTCCTGTTATTTACAATTAAGTCTTAAAACGACAAACAAATGATTGGCTTTTCATGTCTTAAAAAAGATATTTATTAAACACATAACGAATTAAAGTATCGGTGAAAGTAATTAAAGTAAAGCTAAGAGCGCTCTAATTTGAACGCCTCTTCATTTGTGGCGTCGATATCAGGCAGTATTTGCAATCCGTCGAAATCTATGGGATCTAAGCCGGCCCTCATCGCCTCTTCCGTTGAAGGGAATAGATCTGCGTCAAACGAACCGGACATACTGGCCATAGCCGTACCAATATCTTTGGCAAAGTCTTGTCCTCTTAGTAGCGAGTCGTCTATATTAGGGCCTAATTTCACAAATTTATTCGATAAAAACAAATTTCTTTTCAAGAAATGGGCCAACAAATGGTCTTTTCTTAGACAATGGCTGTCAATGTACTCAATATTGACAGTCAATGTTAAAATCAAATATAAGTTTCGTTTATCGAGACTGAGGGATAACTAACTCTGGTAATGAGTCTTCAGTTTATTGAAACTGTAGACTCGAAAAAAGCTGAACTCAAATATAATTGGGGAATACCTGTGAGAATGATGTCTGGAATACTGGTGGGCGTCTGTGGCGTTTGGGGTTGGGGTGGATTAGAGACATTCGATTGTTGATATTGATTGGAGGATGAGATCACGGACTTGGAATATGCCAGAGTTGGCGACTGAATCAATGGAGACACACAACTAATCGCGGATGTGCTATAATATATGCTGTTCACCTGACTCTCCAAACTATTGGCACAACTATTGGCCAGAGTTTGAGGTAAATGTTGGGGCGAATACTCGATATTACCAGTTTCACTAAGACTTCCCCGAGCAGAGGCCAGAATAGAATTAGCGCTCATATAAAGGCCGCCAGTGCTGGAACTGGCGCTACTGCTTGATGAGTGAACTGTTCCGTTGCCCGGCATCTAAAGTAATCAAGTAGGAATTGAAATAAACGGAAGCACTATTTTGGACTTACCATAAGATAATGATCTGTGAGATCATTGGATTTGTCACCAATCATACGGAACTGTTCCAACTGTTGCTGCAAAACACTTGTTTGCTGTACATTGAAGTATGAGTTATCAGTGAACGGACTTTTGCTCAGATTATTGGCCGCCAACCCCGGAGAACTTACTGGAGAGATGTTGTGTGACACAGGTGATGTCGGGGCACTGCATGAATGGTCAGAGGGAGTTGTACTTCTATGCAGACCCATAGGCGTTGTCTTTCAAAGACAAAGATTCAAAACATGATTTAAACAAATTTGGAAGTAAGGGCTTACTTGCAAAGGGGACTGTGGTTGGCGTAATGATGTGGGCGTTTGTGGTTTAGATTGTGCCGAATGGGTCATTGCTGGCACGTAGTTTTGGCTCTGTTGCAAACTATGATATTGCTCTGCTGAACTGTAGGCCATTGTATGGCCTTCAGGGGAAGTCACATATCGTGAATTACCATTGAGTGTAAGAGCACTCGTGTCCAAAGTTAAGCCCTGTTTCACATTGAAATCATTGTAGTTTTTAATAATCAGTTATTGTTGAGAAAGAAATAGATTTGAAACTGATTTGTAGTTTGAATTGTCATTTGATTGAATATATTCTCAAATCTGTTACTTTCTAAACAATTGTTAAAATAGAGACGAAAAAAGATTTATTCAAATCTTAAATTAGAGCAGAAATAAGGCGTTCAGACAAATACGTTGAAAGAAGATGAGGACAGAGTGAAAATAGAGTGAAGTCCACGAGAATGACTCCTTAGACAATGAATGGGCTGACGCCTTACCTCTACTGTAATCCGGGGCGGACTCGAGGTGTGGGTATAACCTACTGTTTGCTGAAGAGGCGAATGCGGTCCACTAGAATGGTGTTGATGGCGAGGATTACCGATCACTAAGTTATTGATATTGTGGTGATGTCGACGACGTGATGATGTTGGAGATGGCGATGGACCAGGAGATGGACTCATCTGTCGATGGTTCGAGTCGTTGACCGCACAATTGGAGCCACCGGAACGGGTTTGGAATAATATATTTTGATTGATCTGTTGAATAGACATCGGTGGCGGTGGCGATAGATTTGAATTATTGTGCGGCGAATGAGGCGAATAAGGCGAGTCCGGACCACTCTGATAGGGAGAGTTGGCCTGAATGGCGTTCTGGTCATCCACGTCGATTGGAGTAGTGAGTGGTGCCGGAAAGTGCAGACTTGTCAGGTCTGGCAGAGAGCCGGTGTTCGACGAAATGGGTATATGTGTCGAATGATTATTAACAGAATTGAAGTCCTCCTGAGTCGGACATATCATAATACCGGGCACTTCACACGACTTGGGCCGAGAGTTGTCAGGCAGTGGAGTGTTGAGTAAATATTTGTCGTATCGGTTATATCTGTCCTGTTTTCCCGGATCCCAAGAATCAATGACTTGCGAGTCGTCCACAATCATTGAACTGCTGTCCAAATCATGAACTGTACTCCTTCTTGGAATTGGAATAGCGTTCTGATGGAACGCCTCCAATGGCTGACTGTTGGACATGAGTGCGCTCTGGTGCAAAGCTGAGTCTGAGTTGGTTCGGCGCCAATTCGTGTCAGGAGGAGGGCTCAGGTATGTCACTGAATGAGGAGACATCACTACACGTCTTGGTTCCGACTGTAATTCACGGCTATTGTTATGATGGCTCTGACCTATACTACTGTATGCACTACTTATACGATTAGGGCTTACATTTCGGCCGCCATTGCGACTCTCCCTCCCCTGTTTCATATCTTCTAAGTTGTTGAGCGCCGTCTGTAAATCGATTCCTTGCTTATTAGGATTTTGTCCGATTTGATTGACATTTGGTAGAGATCCTGCCCTACAGACCATAGATGACGAAATATGCAGATGTTGTCCACTCTTTGGATATGTGGGTGTCGGACCCTTAAGTCAATCAAATTTTAGTTATTCTGAGTTTAAGACAATTGTCAAACTATTGTCACTAATAAACAAATTGGAAAACTGGGAAACAATCAGATTATTGAAATCGACTCCAAGGCCACCAAAACATACTATCCCTACAATCATGTGTTCCCTTCCAGTCTATAACAAAACCACTCTTTAATTGAAATTTTTTTGAGGAAAATCTCAAATCAAATCTTAATTTGAATTCAAATTAATTTGAGATTTAAAACAAATTAGAGCTCAACTGATGGACTGTCAGACAAATGTTGTCAACAAATAAATTATTTGACAAAACAATCGCAAAGTAACTGAACTTAAATTCAGATAATAATCATTGCTTTCATTTTCTACTAAATTTAATTTTAAGCTCTTTTTTAAACAATTAAATTCAATTCAATTAAATTGAATTAAATGTCTAGAAATCATTGAAAGCAATATTTGGGAAACACATGTATTTGACATAAGGCTTATACTTGAATCTTGCAATTAGTTTACAATTAATTTAATAGATTTCGATTTAAAATTAAAATTCAAAGCAAGAGATAATCTGAGAATCAATTTTTGAAACCCGAGTCTGTCTTTAATCACAATTAAATGGAAATAATGTCAGAAAATGAGAAGAGAAAAAAAGTAAACAAATAATGAAAGTGATGGCAATGGCAACAAAACAGATCAGTGAAGGAGTGGTACTAACTCTTGTGGCGCCGATTACTTCCCGCATGATTTGTTCGAAAGCAGCCGTTTCTTCGGCCTGTTTTTGATTGTGAAGAGCGATCTTTTCGCTGAATTTCCGCGGATTCGCCATTACTATGGTATTGGTGTAGTCGACACTCATTCAACATTCGTCAGCACTGGTACTGAGAAACGACTCCAATACTACTCCAGTCCTGGCATTGCTCTCCCTATCACTTGAATGCACTCTCAGAGCACTATATCATATGAACTCCAATATAACTGCAATCATCTATTATTTATACACTTATACGGCCTTTACTTATATATTTGTTGACTATATAGCACTTATTTACGCTTTTCTTACATCAGTTATGTTTGACCACAGGTTCTCTCTCTCTCTCTCTCCCTCTCTCTCCCTTAACACAGACTCTACTACAGACTCAAACTGTTCCCACAAAACAGACTGTCCTCATCTTCTACTAATTTATCGTTTAATCAAATGCCATGTCTTTCAGAGCGAAACCAATACTCGAAATCTGGATAACTGTTGTGTTTGAAGGACAGACAGGCCTTCGGAATGTTATTGTATTGGAGTGGAAAGCCTAAGAGCCTGGCAATTGTGAAGAAGGAAATAACGTATCACTCAAACGGAAAAGACTTTATTTTTTTATTGAAAAGAGATCACAGATTCGTTAATTTGAGTTTTGGCTGAATATTCATTGCTTGCAATTCTTGAAGGAGTAGTTTATAGGCGTATGGGATCTGAATTGACGCCAAAGTCTGACTGGACTCACATTTGGAGCACCACTTCTGATACCCTAAAAGTCCGCATCTGTTGCAGACGTCCACATCGAAAGCATCGGAAGAGAGGAGCAGTCGTTCGAGTAATAACATACTGACGCCGTGTCCAATTAGGCAATCCCTTTCCATTTCACCCAAACGTAATCCTCCATCTCTTGCGCGGCCTTCAGTAGGTTGTCGGGTGAGTACAGCCCGGGGGCCTCTCGAACGACCGTGAATTTTGTCCAAAACCATATGTTTTAGTTTCTGATAATAAATAGGACCGAAATAGATATAAGCGGCCATCGGTTCGCCCGTTATTCCCGAAGTCAGCATCTCTTTGCCGTTGCAATTGAAGCCATAGTTTAATAAAATAGCATTTATTTCGTCAATAGTCGTTCCCCCGAATACCGTTCCGTCGTGTAATGTGCCGGCAATGAGCGCCGACTTTCCCGCCACCAACTCTTTAAGTTTACCGACAGTCATACGGGACGGAAAGCCGTGCGGATTCATAATCATATCGGGACAGATGCCTTCCGAATTGAATGGCAGATCTTCCTGGGGTACAATTAATCCAATGACTCCTTTCTGTCCATGTCTTGAACTGAACTTATCTCCGACTTCAGGTCTTCTCATTTGTCTCAAAAGTAATTTAATTAAAAACGATTCTTCACTGTTGGAAGTAATCATCACTTTCTCTATCATAACATCTTCAATGCCTCGATAAGTAACGGGACAGTCCTTATAAGCGGCTGAGTCCAGTGTGGATCTGGCTGCTGGTGTTGGCAGAGTGGTGTCATCAATATTGGTGACAATTGGAGATGACTTATTGACCATAACTTGTCGATTGGAGACTATCTCTCCCGGAGCTGCGATGCCATCCATGTCAAGACAGGCGTGCTTTGCAATTGGTTGATAGGGCGGTTCTGTTGAAACGATAGGTCCCATAATTCTATCCTTTATATTATTAAATTTGGAATAACTCCTGAGAACACACTTTTGATTGCGATATACGAAACATCGGCCGTAACCCCTGTCCAGACTGGCTTTATTCATGACTGTCGCGTCTTCAATGTCGAAACCACTGTAGGACATGACAGCTACCATGGCGTTGGCACCGGCAGGCATTTCGTCGTAATGTATCAATTCTATAGGTTTAGTCTTGACAGCTGGTCTTTGAGGATAAGCCAACAGATACATCAGAGTGTCGATGCGTTGTCTTTGGTTTAAACCAATGGTTCCCATGGCTTGCTTTCCCATTGCACACTGATATGTGTTTCGTGGCGATTGATTACAGTGCGGATAAGGGATAATTCCGGCGCATACCCCCAGCAAAGTGAACGGTTCTATCTCAAGATGAGTTGTCAGACCAATTTTAATGTTGGCTTCATTTATAGCAATGTGGACATCACTGGCTTCGTTGACATCCAAATATTCAATGAGACCCTCGCGTATGAAGTCTTCAAACCCCATCTCTCCTCTGTTCAGGGCTTCCATGTGTTTAGACAGAACTTTGGGAACACCCACTCTTGGATTGACAATAATATAAGGTCTACAAAGCCTACCGCCGTCTGTAGCGATATATACGGTTCTGTGGAGTCGACTCATTGAAATGGACACAAATTCTGACATAAAATTACTTCTTCGAAGGGAGCGAAGAGTTGAAACGAGTCTTTGCGGATCGATTGCGATCCCAATTATGAGTCCGTTCACAAAAACTAAGTAATTTTGATTAATTAGTTCACCCGAAGAACAAAAAGAGATGTCCTGAACGAGTCCGACGTTCAAACAAATGCGAATAATGGTATCCTCGTCGATGTCGGTAGTTATGTGTGTCATTAGTGCCAAGTTCTTTATGAGACCACAGGACTCGCCTTCAGGCGTATCGCAGGGACAGACCAGACCCCATTGACTCGCCTGCAAAGATCGCGGACCAGAAGTCTTGCGGGTCTTCTCAAACTGTGAATTAATACGAGTCATCATTCCTAAGCACGAGATATAACTGAGACGACTCAGCACTTGACTGACTCCCACTCTTTCCATTTTAAATCTTTTAAGAGTCCAATTGCCGGTTGCGATGGCGTTGACCAAACCATTGGTGATCAGATCTTGTCTCATATGTTTGACGACATCGAACTGCGAGACTTTGATTTTAGGAATGTTTTTGTCTGCGATTGCCTTCAATACAAATACAATTAAACTTTAATTTAAAATCAATTGATTAAAAATACCCGCAATTCTGAGTTGAATCTTTTGAGAAGATCCTCGAAAAGAATAGCAATGAGTGACCCTGCCAGCTCTAACCGCTTATTGCCATAATAGTCCCGATCGTCGATGAAAGACGAGTCATTGATGGCACACATCAGACGCCTAACCATTTGTGCCAAATATATGCCTTTCAATCGGAAATCAAATTCGTCGACAGGAATGTGGGCGACGACAGTAGTGGCCAACAGTTCCCTAACAATCTCAACGCTAGGTTTTCGTCGTTCACTGGTATTCCATTCAGGTTTACCGCTTGCCATCGGACTCTTTGACTTCAATTTATTTGCCATATATTTGAGGGCCAAATCACTGGTCCAGACTTGAAACTTATGGCAAACCTCTATTGAAGGGATAAGAATGTTTGGGTCGACCACATCCGACAGCGAAGTGTTTCCACAAATCAATTCCAATATTTCTGATTCACTTTCAAAGCCCATGGCTTTGAAGACAATAAAAACAGGAATGCCTTCGTCTAAGAATGAATTGTGTTTCATAACAATCTGTCTTTTTTTGTTGATAATCAAATTAGTCCTAGACTTGCGTTCGGCGGTAGTACTGGTCACCTGACAGACCGGTCCCTCTTCTATTAAAATTCGATTTCTGGACAGTTGTTCGTGAATTAGAATGACTTTCTCGGAGCCATTGATGACGAAATAGCCGCCGGGATCGTACGGACACTCATTCAGAGCAATCAACTCATTATAGGTCTTCTTGTGAAGGACACAGTTTTCGCTTCTCAGCATAATTGGCATTCGACCGATGGTATGGTCGGTGCGGATCACTCTTTGCTGTCCTCTCATATACTCTATGTCGACATTAATGGGCGCACAATAACTGATGTCCCGAAGACGGCACTCGTGAGGAGATGTAGTCCTGGTAATGTTGAAGCCCTCCTCAATTTCTGGTTTGCCGACACGAATGTCCAGGTATTTGACGTACCAGTTCGGGTCAGACTCGCATTGGATCCGTTCGTTTGCTTTCAAGACATTTTTGATTTCTTTGGCAATGAAATGGTTGAAGGAATCCAAGTGTTGTTTAATAAGACCCCTCACCTCAAGAAAAGCCGGCAACAGCTTCCACTTATCTTCAATTTTCTTTATGGAAGCGGTTCCGTCACTCATTTTATGTGGTAATCGGGAATAAATGATGAAAAGATGTCAAAATAGCACATGTTTTGAGGGAAACATTCAAAGGTTTAGTGCAGTCGCAGACTCCCAGTCAATGACTCTCTCTTTTTCAGTCATAAGCTCTGACACCCAATCACTTATACAAACAAACAAACAAACATTCAATTATACAGTAATATACAGTAATATACAGTAATATACAGTAATATACAGTAATACAGACTAGTCTTGGTAATAGTCCAAAAACCCAGTCCCTTGCTGCTCCCTTTGGTCAATTTTGACTCCCTTTCCAATCCCTTTCCTCAAATTTGTCAGACTCCCTTTCCAATCCCTTTCCTCAAATTTGTCAGACTCCCTTTCTAATCCCTTTAATCCCTTTACGTAAAGAATAGGGATG
>JAQIWP010002735.1:0-10201 GCA_034695525.1 Euzetes globulus
TCGAACTGAATCAGAGCCTGAAAAGAGCCGTTCTTCGTGAAAGTCACGATTTTGGCCACTTTTCCGGCTCTCGAGAATGGCAGAAGTCCAACAACACTATCAATTATTGATAATTTCTTTTTATTAAATAATTAACTAGATAACTGTATAATTATTATTAATTGACAAATCTATTTAAAAAGTTCTAAATTTTAAAGAGCTGAAAAATAACCCACATTTAAAGTTTAATGAATCAACAAATTGGGGTGGATGGTTTAAGGCTTAGCTTAGGCCCTAAGCCTTAGGGCATCAATGGATAATTTATAATAAGACAGTGCCGGCGGATGGATGGGTCAGCGACAGGTCAATTACTGTTCTTTTAGCTCAGGTTATTGGGACCCTCCTAAGATTAGGTTTAGTTTAGAGCACTTCTGGTATCAGATCTCCGATAATCTGTCAAATTCTGATCTCACGGTCAAAATTTAATTGTTTGACGATTGTTTCATTTAAGCAATTTTCGACACAATAAGTGAATTTGACTGTATTTTATTACATTTTATTTAAAGAATGTTTTGTAGGCACTTTGCTGTAATCTGATTGTAATCTGGTTTGTGACAAATTCACAGATTGTTTTGCCCTAAAGAGTTAAACTAAAATTGTTTTAGAATTAGCCTGGATGATCCAGGATCGATTCATTTTTAATTATTAAATTCATGCGTTATTTTTTATCGATACGTGTTTTTTGAATGAATGATAAATTCAATAATATTTTGGATAAACACAATGCGTAGAAAATTTTTTTTTAATAATCAGTGATTAGGTTTTAAACTAAAAGCTTAGTTCTGCGCACATTATTTATTCAAAAAATGACTGATTCTATAATTTTGTATTATTTGGGACATAACTGCCATAAAAGTATTGAATAAACAAAACCAGTTTATTGACAGCCATTTTTGACCTTCAATTTTAAGTAAAGTCTTCTCATTTGTTTGTAGTAAATAAAAGGACTCTTCAGTATTGAAGATGGGCTTTGAAGTCAACCGTTTTGCCAATTCTGATGAAATAAACGAAGATCTTATTTGCAACATCTGCAAAGGAGTTCTGGAGGAAGGGGTTTGGGCGCCGACCTGTGAGCACGCCTTCTGTAAAGGTCTGTTTGTCTGTCTGTCTGTCTGTCTGTCTGTCAATTGATTGAATGAATCCATTGTTATGTTTAATCGTTAAACAGTTTGTATAAATCAATGGCTTTTGCGACGAAGTCTTTGTCCAAATGATAGACAACATCTGAATCTGAATATTCTTAAACCTATTCCTCGTTTTATGCGAAATCTTTTGGACAAATTGCAGATCAAATGTGATTTTGCATCCAATGGTTGCACAGAAGTCTTCAGTTTGGAATCTCTCCGACAACATGTGTCTGTCTGTGACTTTAATCCCGAAAAACGCATTGAATGTCTTTCTGGATGTGGTCTCGTCATTAAGAAGGCAGACCTCCAGAACCACAATTGCGTGAAAAGTTTGCGTAAATTCATATCTGAAGAGAACCAGAGATATGAACACAATTGGGTTAAATTCAGATATGAATTCAATTCTGTCCGAAACGAAAACAAATTAATAAGAAATTTAGTCAATAGTTTGCAAACCGACGTCAAACGTCTTACGGCTGAAAAGCAATTGACTGTGATTAGTGCCACCCCTTCCATATGTCAAACCAGTAATGCCTCCCTTTCATCCATTTCGAGTATACATAAATCCAATGAACGGTCCTCTCGAGTTCCCAATCCGTTTGTTCTGATCACACCATTGCAGTCGTCATCCAGTTTGATGGATGAGCCCTCCAGTTCTACGGCCACCACTGCCAGCACACGTCTTCGCAACGATGAGCCTGCATTCAAAAGGAGAACCACAACAATACGATTGGCCACACCTTCTCCTCAACTTCCGATGACTTCAACATTAAGCCACTTTCCGTATCGAAATTCTCGCGAAGAAATTGTTATCAGTCGAAGCCCTTCCCCTCGACTCATGTCGAGTGCGACTACTCTTTCGCTTTCAAATGATTCAAATTCTGGAGATAATGACTCAAATGCGGTGACCGTCTCCGACAGTCTGTCCCATAATTACATCAATTTAGATGATCCGGAATTGGAGGACAACACAGAAACAGGTATCCCATAACTGACTGATTTTAATTTTGGAACATTTATTAAATTATATTTGGCGTCGACTCTAATTAGAAGTAGAAGAAGACGTCTCCATTGGTATCATTGATTGGACCTCTGAAGAGATATAATTTGGTCGTCTATTGAATACAATTTTTTTAATTTCAATTATCTTCTTATAAATAAATGTTTATTAATTAAAACATAAAATCGACAAAACTTTAATCACAAATAGTTTTAACTCAACTGTGGTTTACGTAAATCAGAATAATGTTTAAGTGAATGCTTTCATTACTCTACCAATCAATGAATGACATAATCATAAAGTGAGCGCTGAGTTCAACCCAATTGTTTGGGACCTGAAGTGAGCGCCCAATCAGACGATAGCGGATGCGATAAATTGGGCGACCTCGGTGTTCTGGCAGCGAACCGTCAATTTCATAGTTACGCCGTCTGTGTTGGTGGAAAGGGCCAACTTAGACCTAACCAGGACTTCATCTGTGCCCCTGAATATTCCGGCCAAATATACGGTGTGAGAGCTCTTTCCTTCGGGCACTTTGTCAGAGCGATCGCAGGCTTGCATTCCCATAAATGTAACGATGCTTTTAATGGCTTCTTCGATGGTCTTGAAATTGGACAGGGCGTACGTCTCTTCGACTTCGCACTCGGCATTTATCTCATCCCAAGCAGTCATAAAATTGGGTTTCATTATTCGCTGCATATAATCGGCGACTAAAAGATCGACGTCTTCTAAAACGTATTCATCAGAATATCTGAATATAAGAAGTTTTTAAATTATATCAAAGGATGCAAAATCAAAGGCCGTACCCGTCCTCGTCCAATATCTGTCCGGTGTTGGGCTCACAATCTTTGACGATGTATTTAAGGGTAACGTTTGTAAAGGAAGCGGAAAATAGGCTCAAATCATCGGTTTCTAATGCGAGACAGACATAAGTGGTTCCGGGAATGTTGTAAACCAGTTTCGGACACTCGACTGCAGTCACTATTTCGAAGCCTTCCGGCACCTGAACCATAATCATTAAATTAATGAAAAAGCTATAAGGGGTATTTGGAAAGACAGACCTGCATTGAAATATTGACATTTTCTAGGATTTGGTCGTTCAAAGTGTTGGTGCAATCGAATTGAAATACGATATGATCTTTGAATACATGTTTAATACATTGGACCACATATTCGGTCTCAGATTCGGTCAGTTCTATAGGAAGTGAAGATTTGAGAATAGGACCCAATTTCAATGAACTGAGTTCTGGAATAGAAGCCAACTGTTCCGCATAAATATCTTGACGGGTGGCGGCTATCCTTTCTCCTGGAGCTTTCGTTTGATTCATAATGTTATTAGAAATGTTATTCTTTTTAACCGACTCTTCACTCGTTAGCGGAGTTGTCGAGAGTGGGACTGATTTGATATCAAACGGCACTTCTGATGAGTCGCTCAGATATGACTGAAGGGCTTTCTCTAAGCCTACAATCGAGACCTGAAGCGGATTAATAATAAACGACAAATAAAGTGACTTTTGCTTCTGCTTTAAAACATTGAGATAATAAGTGGAGCGGTCCCGCACTTCATCGTCAGTGTCCAATGTAGACCTGTCCAACAGGACCAGTATTTGGGGCAACAATTCATCGCAATGAGCGCCGAATTTGGCCAAAGAAGACACGGCTGCGGCTCTAATCTGTGCGTTCTCTAAGATTAGACGATTATAAATAAAACGAATATATTTTGATGGGTTTGAAGTCCGGGTCCCCTCTTTGCCTAATAAGTGAAGAATTCTGACGGCAAGTGCCGTATGTTCGCAATCTTCAATGAATTCACACAAGTGGGCCAAACCCGCCTCTTTGGCTTCCGGGTTGTCCTCAATGATCGAAATGATTGTGTCGACAATCGACTTCTTATATTCATAGCCCCCCTCTTCCCTCAACATAGTGGACAGGAATGTCATCATAACGTTATGCTTTCGGGGGAATTTCTGGCACAACTGACGGGTGGCTCCGACTACAACTATCTTGAATTCGTCCGAAATCTCAGACATAAACGAAGCGATTTGTTTCATAAGCCTCTCCACTGAACTCTCATTTCCAGTCTTGAGAAGAGTAGTGATGGCCAGAGTAGCAATCGATCGGTTTGTGTCAGTTATCAGGTTCTCTAAGTCGACATTACAGGCCATAACGGCGTTCGGGTGACTCATCGCTACTTTGTTTAGAGTTCGCACAGCAGCGAAACGAAGTGTCGGCTTCGGTGACGATAAGAACAGCTGCAGAACAGATACGGCGGGATTAAGTTCGCGCTGAGACGTGCACTGGAGGTTCACTATAGCGTTGGCCGCCTCGTAGACAACCATTTCTGACTTATGCCTTAAACACGACTCAATAAATTCAAAGTAAGGACTGTCGGGACCGCTATCTTCCTCTTCAATCAATTTGCTGGCGATTCGAATGAGAAGACATAAAGCATACGGAGATTTAAGGCCCGTTCGCACAAATTTGGTCACCAGTTTAGTGACGGCCAGTCTATCGCTTTTGCGGATGTGATACAAAAGACCCAAAGCGTGGCTTTGAACCATAATGTTGTCTGAGTTGACCGCTTCCTGTGCCTCATTCACCCATCGCTTAACGCCGTCGGCAATAGTTTTAGTCAAATGCAAAGACGAGACCAAAGCGGCCGAAGCCACCGATGGGTTCTTATCGACTATCGCTTGTTTCATATACCGTTCGATTCCCTGAAGACATATCAAAACAAAGTTATTTTCGCACTTTTGCCTCATTCTTATAAATTAGACTTATTGTTAGTAGGTAAAAATGATTGAAACTTGCAATTTAAACTAAGTAACTGATTATAACCTGAAAAGTGGTGGCGTCGGTGATCTGACAGAGGGCTCGCATGGCTGCGGGTCGGCACTGGTCGTCCTTTGCGTTCATATCTGTCGTCAAACTACTGGTCACGACGTAAACATTTTCAGCCAATTTTGATAATTCCTTAATACCGATGTAAACCAGTCGTCGAAGTGTGGTATCCTTCGATTGGAACAGTTTTGTCATATTGAAGAAGGCGTCGGTGGCCTCCATAGTGGACAGCGTTTCGCCCGAGTTTATCAAATATAGGATTTTGGTCAAAATGAGTGCACATTTACGGGCGTTGACCGGCGTCTCATTGAAGACACGGGCCTCCTGTAAGGCACTGGTCTTCTGGACTTTGGCGAATGGATTGCCGGACACATCCTCCTCGTCCTTCTTATCACGTTTGTTATGATACATGTCTTGAGCTTAGGTTCAATTTGACTTCAGATTCGATTAGTACTCAAATGGTTTGTTGTCTCAAAAGATTTGTTTTGTCAGTAATTAAATTATTTAAAGGATTAAAGACAACTAAATACAAGAGATGTTACGCCACGTCAACCATTGCATCGACTATCAACACATTGATGACAGACACACATCGACTTCAATGCCATCTCTTTTCACATCCAAACCAATCACAAACTTATCCCTAAATAAAATACATTTTTATTTCTCAATATTAACGTTAATATATGCCATCAGTGGTTATCCATGGTTATCTATGGTTATCCATGGTTATCAGTGGCCATCAGTGGCCATCACATAAGTTAGAGCATCACTAATATTACCTTTTCCCAAATCAAATACTTCTGTTCTATGAAATAGCTTTGAAACTAGAGAACAGAACTTGGACACATAGATCGACTCTTACGAGGAACCTACGGGTATATTCGGAGCATGTTTTGAATGTTTCAAAGAGCCAAGGTAATTTCCAAAATATTCATGCCTATTTGGTTTGAAGTATCCTGCTACTGATCAGAGTTAATTAAAGTTTTATCTTGAGTTTTGCTATAGGGTTAGCATTAGAGCCACTGTTTTGTAGCGAACAGTTGAGAGCTTTGAACCCCTTTTGCTCTCTATTTCATTGCATTCAGAATTGAATGCTTTGGTGTCTCAGCTAATGGTCTCTCATATTTTCACGCAAATTGAACTTCAATTAATTATTAAAGTGTCCAGTAGCCGGACTTTTTATTCCAAATAATTTTGATATTATCTTGGATCTTTGAAACATTCAAAACATGCTCCGAATATACCGGTAGGTTCCTCGTTAGTAAGTCTCTTAACCTGTATTTATGCTGATTGGTAGTTTGATATACTTCTTCTTTAAGCTTGGATAATTTTGCCACTACAAATGACCATCGAAATGTATTCTGTCTGTAAAAATTTAGCATTCATATTTAATATTACACATTGTTTAAAAATATTTTCAGTTGAACAGTTAAAAATGAAAATGGTCTGGACAAAAAGATAATCTGACGTTCATTGATTTGACATCTCTTTAGTAGTTCCACTAAATTACTTTGAAGTACAAAAATAAAAGATACTTCATAGCACTCTTGATCTGAAATCTTTTCAAATGAAAAGTTTTATTTGTATTTAAAGATTAGAAAAGATGTGAATGGTAATTCATAAATATTGAAATAATTTAGGTTTTTAGGATTTTTTAATGAAGTGATTTAAACATTAATTTCACGAATGACCGGTTCATCAGATGAATATTTTTTGGAGAACTTGGCGATTATTGAACTAAAGTCGTGAGGCCCTAAGTTTTGCAACAATAGTCTTAACAAAAGCCAATCACCGAATGAGCACCGGCTTAAAACCAAACTCAAATGCTGTCCCTCACAAACATGCGATTCACTCAACAAATAGTAATATCGAAATTTTAGAAACAAAAAGTAAATCAAATAACAAATTAAATCAAAAATTGATAAAATAATTAACAATAAATACCAAAACCAGAGAAAAAGGAATATTTTATCAATAATTAAATTGATTGGAAGTAAACATATAATATATTCGGATATGTTCTGATGGGCTCTGATTTGATGGCTCTCATCCACAGAATATTGAAGGACAGAACAGACCACTGATCGCGGAAATGTATCAGCAAAGTAGTCGTTGTCAGAACTGCTCATTAAGTAGAAACCAAGTCCAAAGAACTGTCCGCTTAGGAACTTATTGCTGATTGTTATTTGAATAATTAGATTAACGAAACACAATATTTTTGTTGACAAATATTCGAAGGCATAGATTTTGTGATGACCTGAGTTTTTCACTAAATATCTGACAATCGCTTGCATTTGAATTTCTCGTTTTTCTTCTGTAGATTTGGGGTCATTTAAAATCGATAATAAACTTTTGATTTTATTTTTTTCCAAGACTGACCATAAAATATGGGGAGTTGAAAATATAATGGCCTGCATCAAGAACAAATATCCAAGCCAATGCAAATTATTTATATACTTCATCTTCGATTTGGGTCTTAAATGGAATGATTCGCTGCAATTATTAATGAACTTTCTATTGATAACTTCCAAAGATTGTTGTGTCCAGCAAAAGGTATTCACCAAATCTGATGGATACTTTTGATGATCTTCTTTTATACAATCTATTGAGTCGCTGTTATATTCACGAAAAATCACAATTAAACCAAAAAGTATCAAAATCCTAACCGTAGACCTATAGTGAAGACGAAATGTGAAATCATCTATTATTATGACTTTTCTCTCAAATAATCGGTTGAAAAACATTAAACAGTTATTCATTTTTTTATATAATTTGAAAACAAATTAATTTTTTAATTTCCAGTTCACTATTTTTATTATTGTAAAGTAATCTCATTATTTAATCCGTTTCAATGGTAACCAACATTTCTAATGGAATAGAGTTAGATCCAGATATAACGGACAACTAAATAACCGAGACAAGTTATACCACAGCTGCTGCTGCTATGATTTATTTAGCTTGGAGTCTAGTTTAATAAGACACTTGAATCAAAAACTGGTAAAATGACATGATATCAATTTGGATAGAACAAATCTTAATGACCCATTAAATGAAAAATCATAGATTTAATAAAAAGGCATCAGGTAAATGTAAAATGGTGATTGTTTTCTCTAAACTTAAGAAGGACATTATGGGAGAGTATTTTCCAAAGTCAAAAGTAGCCATTTTATTGCTGAATCCTATCTTAAACTAGTTAATTTAGTTTAAATTAGAATTAGCTTAAATAAAATTTAATTCAGTTTTCTTAATTTTAATTGGTAACATTTTAAAATTATCTCTATAACAGAGGGAGGGGTTCAGACTAAACACATTGAAAATAAATATTTTTGAAATTGATGAAATTTTTGGAGCGAAATAAGATCTGACACTAATCTTGTAAAGCTGAGAAGTTGCCGATTCCTGCTCTACAGAGTCCCCCAAACTTCTAGAGTACAGTACTTCTGCAAAGGCTAGAAGTTCTAGCCTAGAACTCATATCATTTTAATCTTTTAATAAAGGTAAAGGCAAGAAAGATTAAAATGTTTATAATGTTTACAAGAATACTGTATAATCTCTAATCAAACTTGTGATCACTTATCAGTTCTCAATGAATTGACCAAAAGTTTGATTTCAGTCCTCGTCTGTACTTCTTAATTGTGTTTATGTTAATTTAAATTATGTTGGTGTTACCTATATCATTTTTAATTTTAATCCCTTCTGCCTTTACCTCTATTAAAGATTAGCTCTAGCTTTTGCTGAGTACTTTAGAAGTTTGGGGGACCCAGGGCCTGTATATAAAACCAAACATTTTATACAAATAATATAAAATCTTTACCTGTATAATAAACTTGTATGACTTTCTAACTTTAATCACTTGTCTAATTAAATACATTGTAGATTTGCTTAATTTAAATATTTGAAATGCTTGTTTATTCAACATTTATATATGTTGTATACAACATGTATATTTCATAGTGTGATAAATGTAGTGAAAAAGTTACTCTTTATTGATAGGGAAGAAACAAGGATCATCTTGAAATTTTGAAGTCAAAATGAATGCAATGATTTAATGTCATTAAAAGTCAATTAAAGAAGAGAACAAAGCCAACAAAAATAAAACCAAAACCAGTACTTAATTAATAAAAATATTAAACAAAATTAAAAATTTTTGGCCATTCTTTTTAGTGATATTACGTGCGCCAATATACTTGTGCACAATTTTCAATATAAATGTTTCACTTGGCTATTATGTTTGTGTAACAGTCTATGAAATATTCAATATTTTTTAAAAATAGATACTTAATACTAAAGACAGACATCAGATTTTAGCCGAAACAATTATTAGCCGAAACAATTATTAGCCGAAACAATTATTAGCCGAAACAATTATTAGCCGAAACAATTATTAGCCGAAACATTTTTGTCTAATATTTATGTTAATTTGATGCTGATTTTGGGTTTTTTGTTGATTCTTTTTTAATAGACCTTTCACACATTTTTACGTGTGTTCCATGATATTAGAGATGTATTGGAGATCATAGCAACTGTTCGGGCACTCATACCTGTGCTCTATTGATGCTAACAAAGGCCAGCTTTCAACAATATTGTTATCATGAAAACTTTTAATAATTTTCTACTAAAAACTTAATAATTTGACATGCTAGTTTTAATTATTTTTTCAAGAAATTCTTTTAAAATACTAAATTGAAAAAAATGAACTTACCAAAATCACCAGTCTAGCAATGACCGCCATTTAGATCTTTATCAAATTTCATCTTGATACTTGATTATTATGCCATTGATAGTTATTCTCTAAATTGCCAGGCAAAAATAAATGTTCTGAGCAAAAATAGTGCGTTTTAACTCTTGTTAAACCTGTACAGGCTAATTTAAATATATTACAGTTTACAAATGCACGCAAAACTACGCATTCTTTACATAATCAATTGCAGGAATATTTCAAAATAGCCATGATTAATTAGCAATATCACACGATACACTTGCTAAAACATGTGAATTTAGTATCGTCATTGGCAAAAGTGGGTATAACTGTGCTTGCCCATCAATATTTAAAAGGCGATTCAAATTGAGAAAAGGTTCAGTCCTTTCATTGGTGTCGAGAAGAGTGGTTTCGAGACAATGAATACATTAGTTATTCTGTGCCTTTTCGGTGCTGTCGGTAAGCAAGCTCGTTTTAATCTATTAAATGTTGACT
>JAQIWP010002736.1:0-10181 GCA_034695525.1 Euzetes globulus
CGGGCCACTGCTACCACTACTAGACCAGAAGATCTGGTCTTCGAGGCAGACTGCTGCCATGGCAAGAGTGCCGTAAATTAGGGTAACCATAACAATATTTTGAATTTCAAATTTGGATGAAATTCATTATTTTTAACAAAATTAAGGTTAAATTCGTTAAAAAGAAGTTAATTGTAAATAGAATTAAACAATACCTTTAGTTATAATCAATTAAAATAACAATTAAATTGAATTAAAACAAAACAGAAATACAACACAAATGAGTCGACTATTCTATGGATAGATTGAGCGCCGAATGAAACGGAAATGGCGTCGAACACAATACTGTGGTTCTTAACAATAATGACGTATAGTGAGTTAAAACACATAATTTATTGTTGGCCGAAACTAGCGTTGAACGGCATTCCATGATGCCGTCTTAGGGATGGTTAAGTCAAGTGGTGTTTCTTGAATTGGAGTATCATAAGTTTGCCGTTGAAGGCTTGATTTTTCGCTCCGTTTTGGGCCAATCTTTATAGTGGTTTTAACTTTGTATCCTCTTTTATACGGGGTGACATCCGTCATTTCGTCTCTAATTTCCATTTCTCTTGAGTCCGGCTTCTTATTAATCCAAGCGGTGGACACAATTTTCAAAGATTTTTTCTGATCCACTAGATTGTGATTCCATCTACTTTCTGGATCTTCATTATTATGTCGACTTCTTTGCATTTTAAACAGTTGTCCGTTCGAACAAAGCAGTATTAAAACGGCGATTAATATCACTTAACTTAAATAATGTAAATAAAACTAACTTAAAAATAAATAAACTAATAATAAAAATATGGTGGGCAAAGGGTTAGGGCTTTACATAATAATGATATAAGATGGCGAATAAGTGTCTATAAACAAAGGGTGATAAATAACAGCCCCAACCCGCCCCGTAGTTGATTATTGGTTGGATTGGTTCCGGTCCGTATCAATTTCAGAACCGGTCTCACATTGGTGGTTCGCAACAATGTTGCCGTTCTCTGGGGGTTCGCTACATGGGTTGCCGGTATTTCCATTTGGTCGTAATTCGGCAACTCTCATGCATTCTATTTGGAAGTCTTTCCTTTGATAGAATTTCTTTATTTGAGTGGCGTTAACGGCAAATTCTTGAGGTCTGCCGCTAAGGTTGACTATTCGAAAGTTATTTGGACTGGTCTTCTTGACTATGCGGTAAGGTCCGACATATCGGTCGTTAAGCTTAGCGCCTCTCGAGGTAGTCAAGGGTTTATATTCGTACAAAACGTAGTCTCCTTCTTTCAAATTACATTCGAGACGGTGTTTGTTGACTATTTGCCGGTTTCGGCCCTGCCGTCTTATGATGTTTTGTCTCGCTTCTCTTCTCTTTTGGTCAATGGTTTGCCGTTGTCTGTCCCGTCTTTTGTCGACATAACCCATCCTTTTTGCTAATGATGACTGAGGGAGGTATCCGAAAGCGAGTTCCATAGGTGTGAATTTTGTCCACTCATTAATTGCCGTGTTATAGGCATAAGTGGTTCCGTCGACATATTGGTCCCAATCGGAAGTATCATTAGGTAATTGAGTTGTTAAGAGCACGGCAAGTGTGTGGTTAAATTTTTCTGTTTGCCCATTACTTTGGGGGTGATATGGTACTGTTGTAATGTGCCGTATTCCCCATGTCTCAAATGTGGCTTTGCCAGCATTTCCACACAAATTAGTGCCCTGATCGGTGATGAGATTCGTTGGGCCTCCATAACGGCAAAAGACATTCTTTTCTAAAGCTTCCATTACTGTGGCTTCCGTTTGATTGGGTAAAGGCACTGCTATGGCAAACTTAGATAATTGGTCGGTTGCGGTCAAAATGTATTTGTTGCCAGCATTTGATGTCGGTATAGGGCCAACCAAATCACAGCTCATGGTTTCGAAGACTTCGTGAGCAACGTGAATAGACGATTGGAATGAGTGGTTTGCCTTCGTCCGAGTCTTTCTGAACTGGCATTCGGGGCAGGTGCGCACATAGTTGTTTATGTCGGCAACCATACCCTTCCAGTAGTAAAAGGAGGCGACTCTCCAAAAAGTCTTTCGCTGTCCAAAATGTCCCGAAAAGGTATTGTCATGACAATCATATAAGACTGCTTTTATCCATGAAGTAGGCACACACACCAATTCATTATAATGTGAGGGGGCTTTGTGCCGCCTGTAGAGTATGCCGTCTTCGAACACATATGTGTCCTTTAAACGTCTCTCCTCTCTCTGGGACTGAAAATTGCCGTCTTCGAACTTTTTGAATATGGGTCCAAAGATCTGATCAGTACGTTGTCTTTCTTTGATATTGACGGCATTCCTCTCAATAAACTGCGGCGAACGGCTATCGATTTCGTATCGCAGCAAACAAATGTTTAAGTCACTTTCAGACTTCGTCTCTAGGGCAAGAGATCTGTTGTCTTTGCTATATTTGCAAACATCAATCGAAGTGCCGTCTTCGGATGGTATTTTCCACTCTATTTGTTGATTGCAGGCCATTAAGTTATCTTCTGTTTTTGGATGCCGGGAAAGATAATCAGCGTCCTCGTGGTTCTTGCCTTTATTAAAACGGATTTCAAAATCATATTCCAGTAGCTTTAGAGCCCATCTTGATAGCCTTCCCTGGAGATCTTTGGCGCGCATTAGATAACAGAGTGCGCAATGATCTGTTATTATAATAAATTTTCTTCCGTAGAGAAAGGGTCTGAATTTATTTATGCAGTGGATGACAGCGAAACACTCCTTTTCGGAGACACTGTAATTCAATTGGTGTTTGTCGAGAGTCTTCGACGTAGCGCCGAGAAATTGTTTCTTTTCGCCGTCGATTTGAACTAAATGTCCACCAACGGCGAAACCACTTGCATCTACTCTCAAATGAGGTTTCCTTGTCCGGGTCGAAGTGTGCTATCTTCGGAGCATCTGAGAGTCTCCTTTTTATTTCGTTGAATGCCGTTTTGCACTCTTCTGACCACTTGAACTTGGCATTCTTCCTCAAAAGCGTAAACAAAGGAATGCCGACTTCTGAGAATCCAGGAATGGACTCCCGATAAAAACCAACAAATCCAAGGAAAGACTGCACATCTTTCACACAAACTGGTGGTCTTGTCTTGACAATAGCTTCGACTTGTTCAGGATCTGCTCTATAGCCATCTTCGTCGATCACATACCCTAGGTATTTTACGTTCTTTTCGGCAAAAGTGCACTTCTTTGCCTTTAATCGAAGTCCGTGCCGTTCCATGGCTTGAAATAATACGGAAAGTCGGCGGATGTGTTCGTCTACACCCCGACTAAAACAAATCAAATCATCCATATAGATGAAAGAGATTCTTCCGTTTTCTTTTTCAAATATCTTCCCCATTGCGCGCACACACGAGGCAGGTGCCGTCTTCAAACCGAATGGCATCACCTTGAACATGAATGTGCCCAAATGGCAGGTGAAAGCCGACTTCTCCTGACTTGCCGTCTTCAGTGGTATTTGCCAAAAACAAGAATCTGCGTCCATTACACTGAAACGGTCACAGTTTCTCATCAACGAAAGAGGCTCATCAAGGCGTGGAATAGGGAAAGCGTCGTCTCTGGTGACGGCATTTAATTTCCTGTAATCGATACAGAATCGCACAGTTGCGCCCTTCTTAGGCACAAGAGTGACGGGTGCGGCCCATTGGGAAACACAGGGAACGATGACGCCTTTTTCCATCATTTCGTTCACCAATTGTTGGATGGTTTTTTTCTGTGCTTCGCTCACTCTGTACGGCATCTGTTTGATCGGGAGGGCATCGCCCGTGTCTATGTTGTGCTCCCAGCAGTCAACTCTGCCGAGATCATCTCCTTTTTTCGCGAAACAATGCTTATAACGATTCAACATTTGTTTAAATAAATATTTCTGTTTTGGGGTTAAATCTGTAGCGATTTTCCACTCTTTGAAGGCATTGTCTTCCGTTTTGCCGACAAAATACAAATCGTTGTCATCGAGTGATGCCTCTTTTGTGGTCAAATATCTCTCGTCGGGATTCGGCTCCGCATTCAGTTCTTCCCAGATCTGACGATCATAGGTGTCATAATTGACGGAAGATTGGTGCAACGATAGATGTGCCGCTTTGTCTCTCTTTTTCTCTCTTGCCGTTTTCTCTTCCTTGGGCTGGGGAGAGGTCACATCAATAACTTCTTCTGTTATTTGTCTTAACGAAAATAAGTTTACGCCTTTCTCGAGGGTTCTGGGAGTGAGCGCTTTGTTTTTGACCCAAAATCTCTTCGTTGATTGGTCGGGAATAATGATTCCTTTCTCTAACAACCAGCCATTCTTGTCAGCAAATTTATTAGTTTTAGTGATGTATGTGTCTTTGCCGACGAATACTATTTCAAAGTCTAGTAGTTTTGCCTGGTTGGCGGCAAACATAGTTGCCGTCTTCACTATAGTCTTAATGTCGGTTTGAGGAGTGATTTCAAAGTCTTTACAAAACAATGAGTTCTGACTCAGGCATCTCTCTGATCTCATCAGGCGTGCCGTTTTGGAGGGTTTTTCCGCGTTCAAGACTTGTTCGGATTTTGTCATCTTTTTGGGTGGTTCTGATGAATTCTTGTCATTTTCGCAATTTGCCGTCTTCAGGAGGTTTTGACCTTTTTCAGGGGCAAACGTTTGTTGCAAATAACGTCTTATAGGTTCGGCTCGCCTTCTTTTTCCTTTGCGTTCTGCCCTTATAATTAAGTTTCGGTTCCTGATGTCCGGCATTGCGTTGGCTTTCTCTAGGAAATCGTTTCCGAGTAACAGCGGAGCGGAACAGTGCGGCATAATACCGACTTTCAAAATAAATGTCTTTCCGCCGATTTCGACTTCCAAATCCTCTGTTCTAAGGGATGGCGTCACGTCTGCCGAATTCACCGATATTATCTTAGGGTAAGGCCAAGGTTCTGTCTTTGGATTAATTTTTTGAAAAGTCTTCATATTAATCATAGAGAAGACGGCTCCGCTGTCAACCATTCCCTATACAGGGATGCCATTGACATTAAAAACGAACTTCAATGGAGACCACTTCTGCAATTGTTCGACATCAAATGTGTTGGAGGCAATCATTGCTTTAGACTCTGCCGTCAAACAATTACTTCTGAAGCCCCTGACTTGATCTGAAGGGTCATCCAATTCTTTGACGAAATCTCTTTCGAAGTCGGCATTTTGATGTAATATTAACTCGCTTTTGCCGTTTTCGAGCCTTGCGGACGAAGCCTTCTGAACATTAATTTGTTCTGACCTCCCTTGCCTGAAGTCGTTATATTGATTGCGGTTTACATTACTTCTTTGTCGATTGGCCGGTTGTCTGCAATCACTGGCATAGTGCCCTTTTCCACCACAGTTATAACAGATGGCTCTTGACTTATCATACGCTGGTGCGAGATTTTGCCTTCTTCCATTGTTAACTTCAGGTTTTCTTTGGACGGCTTCTTCGGGTCTTCTCCTTGCCTCTGGGCGTGGGTCATAACGCGTATCTCCACGGCGCTCTTCAGGTTTAGGAGCTTGCCCTCCTTTATCGTTTCTCTCCCATTGTCTTTGATTGAAAATTTGCTGTCTTGGAGGAGGTTCTCTTCTGTAGTGGTTGTCATTTCTATTGAATTGACTTCTATTGGTTTGTTGTGTCCTTTCGTTTGCCGTTAATAGTGGGTATTTGTTAGGCTTCACCGGCGTTATCGTTGGCTTTTCTAAAAGTCTCTCCGGATATTGTGCTGCGTCTACCGCTTTGAAATATTCCAACATCGACTGTAAGTCCTTACACATTAAGATGGCCCCGTTTTTGGGGTCGTTTTCAAAAACTTTCCTTATATAGATCATCTTCTTTACTTCAGGCATTTGCTGGTTTGCCTGTGTTGCGAGCATCTGAAAACGGCGCAAAAACTCGACGTAACTTTCATTCGGGCTTTTCTTCATCAGAGGTAACTGACACTCTAGGATAGTCTCAGCTTCTGGTGGTCTATACTCCTTCCAAAACTCTTCTCTGAATTTTTCATATGTCGGCAATACAATACTCGCAGAATATTGGGGGCCTATATTGGCGCCGCCCTCGAATGTGAGTCCATACCAATCTTTGGCAGACTTCTTTAGTTTGGCCCGGGCCGCCTTGACCTTCTGGGAGCCATCCCAACCGTTGTTGTCTCCGGCTAGGTCCAGATCTCTTAGCCATTCCGCCGCTATTGCCATTTCTCCGTTGAAGTCTACCATTTCAATTTTATTTCGAACTGGGTTAAGTTGTCTTGCCTGGGGTTCTACATTTATTCTTAAAGCTGAGGCTAACTTCCCCATCGATTCAATTGCCTTCAATGTGGTGTCGACGCCAAGCGTTGATGAGTTGCCGTTTTGGGTATGGATTTCCCCAATCGGCGTGGAAGCCAAGTAAGGAACATCAGTTTGCGGTATTGGATGGGATATTTCTGGGTTAGACGGCATTTGAATTGGGGTCGGAATCGTCTGGTGGACAATATTGTTAGGATTACTTTGAGTTTCCTCATGATTTCTTTGACTGTTGTCTACGTCCGACCTTTCATTTTCCGAATCTATTGATAAATTTCTTTGGGTTCTGTCCTTTTTGTTATTTGACGACATATGGGAGTAAGTGACGGTAGTGTTGCCGTCTTCAAAGGGAAGTCGGCTATGTATATGGTCAGCTTTTCCATGAGTTGTTTCCATTGCCGACCTTTCGAGATTTTGGAAAGAGTTTTTGAGGACTCCGCACTCTTTCGCCGCATCGGGGATAACACTTCCGCGTTCTTTCATTTCTGTCCGCAGCCGACTCATCTCTTTTTCGTATTCGAAAACTGTCTGTCGATTATGTGTTAAAACGGCATTTAACTCTTCGTCCAAAGCTCTCTTTGCTTTTGCATCTCTTCCAGTTGTTTAACAACTAAAGTTCTTTCGATGGTCTCCTTTTGTTGTTGGTTCCGAACATGCGCCAACTCTTCTCCCACTTCCATGTTTTTCTGTTCAGAGGCTTGAATAAGGTCTTCCTGCCTCAAAATAATGGATTGAAGTTCCGCCGTCCTTTCCCGTTGGATTGCCTCCTGTTGGTGGGAAAATTGGGGGTAAAGAGGCGTTTCATTCACTGGTATCGCATTCAAGGAGTCGGCCTTTTTCCCCGGTTCTGCGGTCATTTGCAAAATCGGGTCTACAGTTGTTTTTGGGATTGGATCGAAAATTGCCAACATATCGGGTGTCTGTGCCATCGTCTCGGGACGAGTCGCGCTCTCAAAACCAGTCATCGATTCGTTGATGATTGCCGTCTCCCTTATATAATTCGTCTCGTTTGACGGCAAACTTGTGTCAATAATTGAAGACATCTTCGGTGCCGTATTCGAAGCCTTTGGACGAGTAGATTGTTCTCCTTCGATGAACCTCCCCATTATCGCCATTTGTCGCCCATATTCTTTAGTAGTTCTCTGATAGTTTAGCGGCAACTGGCGACCATCTGGTTTGGCCACTTTTGGATACAAACCATCTCTTGTCCTGGAGATGTAAATGGGGATCGCCGTTTCCAGAGGGTTCTGGGCATCAGTGTTGCCGTTGTAGACACCTCCCCTTTTGCTTGGAATGCCGTTTTCGTTGGGCAAGAGATGCTTTTTCTCAGCATTATTAATAGAATCTTCCTTCTTCTGGAATAAATCGTCCCAACCATTCCAACGATTTTGAAGATATTCTAAAGATCTTGCCATCTTCTCTGATCGATGTGCAAGGGCTGGATTGCTGGGATCAATGGCGTCCAGTCTTGATTTTCGAGAGTTAGCCTCTAAGCTAAACCAATTTTTAAGAACTTGCCGCCTGGCTCTCACTTCTTGAATATCCTTTAAGTTTAAATGCGGGCGAACTTCAGTCTCATAGAACTGATCTAGGCATTGGGTTGTTCTAGTTCCACCACTCGAAGCCCTTGAAATGGTGGACGTATTTCGGCTACTGCCAAAGCCAGATGCCGTTTTGAAAAAATTATTAGTACCCAAATCGGCTTCCGACGGAATGCCGTCTTCAGGGAATTTATTACCGACTTTGGCCGATATAATCTCTTGTCGATTTTTTCCGTCTTCTACACTACGATGAGATTTCACTGCCTCTTCTTCGATCCAAATTGCCCTTGAACTGAGTGAAGTCTCCCAATTATCATAACAAAGTTGGAGTCGTTCTCCTGACTTAATTTTCTTCTCATAATCTCTTTCATAACTGGGGTCTGCTGGGTCACCGTATCCCGTCCTTCCTCCAATAGTTCAGTTTCCACGTCGAACCAGTTTGCGAGCCGTTGCCTCGCGTTTGCCACAATTCGGCTGTCCATAGATTCCAAGTATGGTTTGACCAGTCGGTTGTAGACGGCATCCTGTTTTTCCGTTTGCCCACTTTGACTACTGGTATTGGTGTCATTTGATGCGTTGGACGGCACTCTTTTGCTCACATGCGATGCCGTTTTAGGCCATTCAGTTCGCTTCCCGCTCTCATCAGAAAGTGCTGGCCGCTGATGTCCCGAAGTCGTTATATCGTCGAAAGATATGAGCAATGACGCTTTCTTTGGTATAGGGATAAAGTCTTCGAAGATTTCCGGTGCCGATTTTGTAGTCCTTTGTTCTGGGTCTGCCCTTTCCGACTGAGTTTGTTCGATATGTGCCGACTTAGTAGTCTTATGTTCAGGGTTTGCGGGACCCGATACCACATCCAAGAATGCCTTTCTATAGTCAGTTTTGTCCGACATTCTCGTCGATACTGGTGATTTGACTATTTGCCGATACACTGGATAAACGACTTTGGATAAATTAGATGGTCTTCCCTTCTTTGCTGGAAAGATAAACTTAGGAATTCTTCGTTGTTCGAGAAAGGGTTTTGCTTTTCTGCGGAGCTCGCGCTCTCTGCGTAAGACGGTTATCTCCTCATCCGTGCGGGTTTTTGCCGCTTTCTTCTTGTTTTTATTTGCCGTCTTTGATTAGTCTTTATCACTTAATGGCGGCAAATTTATTAGAGAAATTATAAACTCTTTATAAATAAATCTAATCTTCTTAAATTAATTAAAAATTCATTGATCTTCTAGTAAATAAAGTAATGTCTTCTTAATCACAAATATTATATCACTGGATATCACAGCGTATCAGTCCTTTAGTTGTTTGCCGGAATCATAAACTTTTAACAGACTGGCTGCGATCCGGCATTGCCTTCTTTGGGGGTTTTTGTTATGTTTAAACTTCTGTAATAAATCAATTGAATGTCTCCCTCCAAGGATCCAGTGCCGTTGGCAGGCTTGCTGCAATCCAGGCTGGCTCGCCAATTGAAACACTCGGGTTTGCCTCGAGGAGGCTGAGGCCCAGTGTCCTCAGTGCTCTTCGCACGACTCTTCTCTCTCTACGGCTTGGCCGTCTTCACCCTTCCTTTTCCAATCTAAGTGTTTTACGGCTGGTTGGCCAACAATGGGTTGCCGTTGATATCTACTTTTTATTAGAGACAAGGTTTTACGGCTGGTAGACTACCAATAAAATGCCGTCTTCTGTCCCTTTCTGTTATGAGTTGGGGTTTTACGGCGGGTGAGCCTTTGAGGTTTGCCGTCTTTGGCTATGTTGTCTTCAATAGTGCCGTCTTCTATAACTTTGAACAAGAGGTTCACAACTCGAATGATGGTTGCCGTCTGGCAGAGGCCAAATATGAGCAGGAAGGCAATCGCAGTCTTCTAACATAGACGTTAAACAGGAATTGCCGTTTCGTACCTTCAGTTAATGGGCTCTTTGCGGCACCCAATGTTATCGCCGCCTTTGTGGAGTCTTTGGGTCGAAGAGGTTGGGAGCTTCTTGACTCCACCGTAATTGCCGTCTTAGACTTCAAACGTCTGGGTTGGACGGCAATTATATCTTAATTGCTTTCTTTGAGTAGCGGAGTCAAATGACCAAAGACCCGTTGATTCTTGAAGTGGTCACTAAGTAATCGGCTATTCTTCCGGGGTATTCTTGAGTAGGGTTGTCCTTTACACGAATACGCGTAGGACGGCAACTACCACTGAAAAGCCGTCTTCGGATGTGCCGTCTTAGGGTAGCGGGGTGTAAGTGGTCAAAATACCAATGATTCCCGAAGTGACCGCTGACCACTCGGTTATTCTTGTCGAGTCCTCTGGAGTTGTTCCCAGGAGTGTGGGGTTCGCCAGGTGTCTGGAAATGGCCGGTTTCGATGGTCC
>JAQIWP010002737.1:0-10181 GCA_034695525.1 Euzetes globulus
CTCTCTCTCTCTCTCTCTCTCTCTCTCTCTCTCCCCTCTCTCCCTCTCCCACTTCTGTTCAATTCCTTATTCTTCTCGACTTACGATAGTTTAGAAGAGATGAGAGAAGAGAAGAAAACTGCACTCGACTATTGAGAACCGGGTTTTCATTATATTTGCTTTTAAAGGCAGACATTATATAACAAGTCTTTTAAAAGAGCTCATTCTCCGTGTTTTGTTAGGATTGGACTCAGTTTGCATTGGTATCTATCGGTGCCATTTGGAAGTCGTTATTTTATTTCTCAGCCCAAAGCCTTTATCGACATTTATATCCGTAGAAAAACATTAATAATGTTCACAGAGTTGTAGAGCTCACCAAAACTCGATGGATAATGAACTGAAGCGCAACTCTGAGCACAAGAATTAAAAACCTCTGCTTTTACTTACTCTTTGCATTGCAATTAATGCCATTTTGATTATACCATTGTAACAATCAATCATTGATCTAAATGTTGGTTATCTTAAAAGCAAAGGTTTGACTTCAAATACCTCTCGATTTGGACAAAACAAATAATTACTGTAAAAAAATGATTCGGAAAGAAACCCAATCGAAGAAACACAATACAGATGTTAACTGATCTGTACAAATGTTATCCCAAAGCCATTCCTCATAACAAACATTAGTCTTTCGAATCATTTGATTAGAAGTGAGTGAAAAAGTATTTAGTCAAATGAAAAACAATAAAATGAATTTAATTTTCTCAAATGCTATAAATTAAATATAAGTCCAAACATCAAATAAACTTACCCTCAATTGAATTAAATTATCTTAATTTCAAATCATTTTAAAAGAAAAATCAATCAATTTTAGTAGATTTAAAGACTAATAAAAGAGCAAAGTTTTTCTGAAGATTGTCTTAGGAAAAAAAAACAAAATATTTAGTCTGAAGTTAACGTTTCAGATATTTTACTCAATATTTCTGTAAATATTTTTATTCTAACATAATATTCAAAATGTTTGGCATTCTTTCCTCTCTTATGTGTTTCTAACATTGAACGGAATAAATGTGGCATTTCGTGTCTGTGCTCTGTTCAACACATTTAAAGGTCAAGGGTTACATAAGCTGACTTTGGCTATGTATTGATAGGTCAAAATAGTCTACAAAAGAATAATTTTAGAGAAAATTGAGTGACAATTGAAAGAGAAATTGGGAAAAATGTTTTGTTTGGTATTCAGAAAACAAAATCAAAAAAAGGTTTTTGTTTAGAATTAGCGACTAATGCATCGAATGAGTAATCAGTGAACAGTTTTATTATCTCTTCTAAACAATTAGTATCGCAATAGAATTGCAGTCAATTCAATGCGATTGTGAATAGGAAGTGATGCCTATAATGTTCGCCCAGTGCTCTACCAGTGCTCTTAATTGAAATAACGCGAACCTCAATGAGGATGTTGTACAGGAAGAGCACAGGCAGAGAGACATTCTAGCATTCCTTTGGTATCATTTTCTTTTCTATTCTTGGAGCGCATGACAAATTAGATTTCCGGACCAACACATTCATAGCCTCTCACTCTTCTCTCTTATCCCTTTCCACTATATATGTCTCTATAACTGTATATCTGTTTAGAAAAATCATTCATTTGTACAGAAATGAGAGTTGAGTTTTGCACAGAATTTAGCGAACAATTTATTGTAAGAGAAAATCAGTGAATTTTGTATAAAAATTTTGCGATTAATTATACATTCACTCAAATTAAGTGCTTATGATTTCTACGAAATGCACTGAAAATAATAAATTCAGTGAAAATTTTTCACTCGATTTGAAAAGAGTCGAAAAGAGAATATATTTTTCAACTCTGGCTTTCAATTTAACATCACTACAAATAATACTGGGATTTGAGGAGAAGAGCAAAACCCAACAAAACTCTCATTATTGTAGAGCACACACACAACAGCGCTAAGACTAGAGTTCAGGTTAATTGGGTTCACATGAATGCACAGCTCATCAAACGAACGGTTGTGCACATCATTGAATTCTGTGCTCATTTTATCCATTCTTATTAATTCATACATCAATTGTCGACCATTTTTACCACAGATTTATAATTATTTATTTGCTAATTAACAGATGGATTGAAATATTTTGAACATTTTCTAAAAACTTGAAAAATGGTGTGAAGATTATTGTCAAGAATTTAGTGAAACCCGAATTAATTATTCCCTTCCAATGCTATTAAATATTAATTGGATAATGTATTAAAATCACAGCACAGCTTATATCAAGCAAATCTAATTAAAAATAAGATATTTGAGCTTTGATTAACGCTAAATCAAAACAAAAGCTTTTTTATCTGGCTCAATTCAATTTATTGATTTTGATAGATCACAGTTCGAATGAAATGGGAGACTAAAAATAGAAATATGAGATAAAAATCTGTTAAAGATATGAAAGATTGACATTTCTATTATAAAAGTGACAAAATATTCTTTCAATAATAATAGTATATATTTATGTCTATATTTCCCTTATTTAAAAATCTATTAAAATGTGACAAAAATAAGAAAAATATCATTATTTAAAAGGCAATCGAAAATCTCCAAAACCGTATTTTTGATGTCAAAGCAATAAATTCTTTCTCCAAATCCGAATCAAAGCATTTCCTTTGAGTTTAGCCCTGGATTTTAAGATTCAGTCAATTTTCCTGAGTTTTATTTCAGATCTGAATCGAGTTTCGCGTTCTTTAACTTTTATATTTTGGTTTGCGATCAAAACCAAGACTTATGGACAACAAAAGCCCAAACAAATTGATATTTGAATTTATTTTTCCGGCTTTTTCTCCCTCTCTTTTTCTTTCTAAATATAAATATTATTGCATGAAACGATCAAATCAGACACATTTTGGTCAAAAATTTTCTCCACTGATGTGACAAATCTTTGTCGATCACTGTCTGTAACGTGACTTAAATTTTTATTCAGATTTATTTAATGCTTTTTCCCAGCAAACAATTTCTTCGTCTACTTATTCACAACTGTTTTTCTTTTCATGTGCTTAAATGTATTTTTAAATTTATAAAAATTATCTCATTTGAGTTGAGGCTGACATGCAATCGTCCTTCAATTTTACCTGAATTTATGCTGTGCAAGTCTTTGACTACAGAGTTAAAAATGAAGGCTTTGTGAAGAATCAGTTTTTATGATTTGAAAAAAATAGATTCGAGAAAATCAGTCGAAAAGTTGATGAGGAGGTCTTCCCTTCAACATAGTAATTAATATGTCCATGCCCAATTTTTTTCCCAACAAACATGTTTTCAGACTACAAGCAAAGAATTATACTGAAAGAGCACTTCATTGCAATGCATTTGGTTTGAAATAAATTTCTTTGAACTAAAATATGAATTCTTCAAACAAACTATTCATTAGAGAAGAGAATAATATATGGAATATATGGAAAAATAGGAAAAATTTATCATTAAATAGAAAGCCTGTTTAATTTGACAAATATTTTCAACTTATCTGACAAATAGTTATTGAATGCAAGGATTAAACCGAAAAATATGTGAAAAGTCTAGTTTTGATATTTAATTATATGAATAATAAATGGCAAACAATAAATCAAATAAATTATCAGATTTAACGGCGAATTATTGATTAGTTTTTGTTTCAGACAAATTTTTTCTCATATAATTGAAATATATTTCTATCGATTTGAATGAACTATGAATTCCATATAATTATCTGTCATTTAATATACTTTTCAGTAGAGTTTTGTTTTTACACTAATTAACAAAATGATAATTATTTAGAAAGTATTTTATAGCCATAGATGTTCTAGCATTTTGTTGAAACTTAGTATTTGATACCAATTGAGAAATGCCATTAGATTTTCAATAGGAATAACATGTTTTATGAATCATTAGTTCAATTAAGTTTGAATTGAATTACACTTTTGAACGCAAACTTGCGATTAATGTCATCTGTTTTGATAATTTACTCTCAATTAAAGAAATGTGTTTCTTATTATAGTTGTTATCATTGAATGAATTAATGTATTTCTCTTTGGAAACACTAAATATAAATCAAATGAATGTTTGTTCGAAAGTGATTTTTAACACAACTTTTCGCACATTTTGTCTGACAATCAAAATATAATAATAAAAAACAAAATTTATTTATTCACATAAATTCAAAGACTCTTGGTTTTTGTTAGCCTTTTATTCAATTGAAAAGTTGAAAGAAGCAATCGATAAACTTATTAGGAGCATAATTATTATTAGTGCAGCAAATGATAATTCGGGTACTTTTGCCACAAATGTCGAGTTCGACAAAGAGGTGTCTCTGGTTATGAATCGTAAAGTTATATAAGAGTTATTAGATTTGGTTTGTGTTCAATCGATTGATAGAGCATGCGAACTGTGCCAACTGTGCGAACTCAACCAACTCTGTGCCCGCTATACTGCCTGTGCTGCCATATGAACGATGCCGTACCGCTCCTCCACTATACTCTGGTGCTGTTTCTCTGTTTGTGCACAATAGGAACAGTAGATTCATATCATGGCTTCTAGAGTTAAGAGTGGAGATGCTGTCGACACAGCCGTCGTTTCTCTAGTATTGAAGCCAACTATCAGTTAACTGAAAGCGACTCTAGTTTTACGTTTGGTGTCAACTGTTTTAAGTTTTATTTCACTAATGTTTTTAAATAAATTTGTAAATTATTTGCATTGAATGGTCCGAATGTGTTTTGCCATACAATTAGGAAATGTAGTGATAGCCTCCAAAGTGAACTTTCTCTTAGAATTGGTTTGGAATGTAGTGCTCTGTCGCCCATTATTATGAAGACAATGGTTAAGTGCGAGTCATGGAAATCAACGATTCTTTTAATTGCCATCTCTTTCATTGTGAATACCGATAGTGAATCTGTTGAAGCACATGGTATTGCATTTCTCACTTTACTATTTTCCTCAATAACTCTGTCTATCCATTGATATAATTGTCTATCCATTGACTGTCATTCAGTGCGCTGGCAATGAATGCTTTGAAATCCCACTCAAATCAATAACACATATTTGAATCACAATTAAATTTGAATTCTAAACGAATTTTTTGTTCATTTCTTTTTCAATTCAATTACTTTAACGCTATTGTAATTCAATTCGTCGAATGGCATACAAAGTGAGTGATAGTCGTCTGTAAACCCCATTTGTATTTTAAGGACCAGTCACTAGTCAGTGATAATCCCTTAAGGCTTTCACAAAATGAGCTCAATTTTCATGAAAAGAGATCTAAAGAGCAAATCAACAGCGCTTTCGATGAAATTAATTCATCGCTGACTCTAAGCAGTCGTTTCATGTTTTGATGGATAGAATACTCTGAATTCCAAACACTTTTTCCTCAATTGAATGTTTGAAAAATATTTCTCACATAACATATAAACACAAACATTACATACAAAATATGTTTGTTATTGTCTTCTATAGTCTTAAGCGTCAAAATAACATTCAATGATAAATTGATAAATGCTTTGCTCGAATAAATTAGTAGCCTTTAGAGGCGAATAACCTTTCATATAAAGCAGAGGCACACCATTCACTTCAACTGTTCTCTCGAGAAAAGAGTAATAAACTATTTTTCAATTGAGTCATAAAATTTTACTCTTTTTTATTGCCTTCAAATGAATTACTTTTTAATTTTGATGAAAAATATTTCCATAAAAATAGTTGAATTCATTATCACAATAAACATTAACTTTAGAACCGAAATGCGTGTAAAACATAATAACATTTTCTAAGAGCAATTTTATTGAGTAAATGACTGGCACTTTATTAATGATTTTTGTTGCAAGATAATTTGTCTAATGGAACATGTATCAATTTTAATTAGGTGCGGCAATCATTTTTAATATAAGTGGTATTCCTCTCTCAGTGCCTCTTATTCTTTGATACTCCAAAAGTTTAAAGTTAAAAGATATCATTTGGGAAATGTTTTTGTTGTGTTTGGCAATCAATCAATATTTTCAGAGAACATATTGTCGTTTTGAAGCCACACCTCTGTCTTTCACTCACTCTTTTCATATACTTGAGTTCAATATTTTAAATTATTTCAGAGACTTTTTCCTAGAATATTATATGGTTTTGTAGTCAAAGATTTTACTTCAATTAAATGATTATATTTCCTGTAATTGAAGTGATTACAGGAAGGAATGGTTGGAATCAGAATTGCTTCGAATGAGTGACTATGGCTTCGGGCAGACCAATAAAATTTAGCTCATCTCAAATGTTTTGATCAGAAATTAAGCAAAAGTTTGTTTAAACACAACATTTAATGCAATCAAAATTGATTTCGTTTGAAATGTTTCTACAATTCTTATGTCTATTCGTTGACTATTTCTTCAATGTTTGCGACAAAATTTATTGCAATTTGATTGAGTTATACAATACCAGTGAGAATTACATTCAAAGACAGTATTGAAGATGAATTGATCATAAAATATACGGACAAAAACATCAAATCAATTATTGAATACAGGATTAAAGCCTATTGAAGCCGTCTTCTCAGTCAATCAATGATTTTATTAATAAAATTATTTTTCACTACATTTACGAAGTATATAGTATACAGTTTTATTAATCTATACGACCCATCCGCCCGCCAAACTTTCCTTTTATTAACAATGGCATTTCCGATTTTTTTGCTGACCTAATGTTGTCTATGATAAGTCTATGGGTCTTGGGTTGGCCTAACGGATTGGTTGGAAATGATGTTAAGTCTTTGTAATATGAATTTCTGTGAAATGATACCCTTTTAATCACTATAACCAATCTATAATCACTTAATAATATCTTATAAGCTTAGCAAAATTTATAAACTTATTTCATTTAAAGTTAATGTTGTAAATGTAGTGGTTATAGACTGGCTCTCAGCCTTGTTTATTCATTAATCTTTTCTCCAGGGACAAACACTGGGGGTACAATCAAGCTTGATTATTATAATTTAGAATGGAATCGAATTTGGAGAATCTTTGTCAATAATTATAATTTGATTAAATTGTCAGCAAATTGTAATGAGTTTTGTCCGAAAGACTGTGTCTAACATTTGATCGATGATTGACTGCCAAAAACAATGAAAGCATTGTATTCTCAATCTTTAGAGGATCTCTAAATATTTTCTTTGGATTTAATCCAATATATAGACAATCGAATGGCATTTTGTTAATTGAATTGATATTTAATTTTGTTGAGTACATCACAATTACAGATAGATTTCTGTCTCTCCATCGGACAGACGATAGACAGACAAAAAAGTAAAATAATAGAATAAATGTATATATAATTGGGTTAAGAATACAAAATATCCATTCAATTTCTGGATGACTAGAAAACCTAGAGAAGTCTATTTTTAGTACGGGATATAATAGGAGATTCCAGTTCCATTTTTCAACAATTTCCTAACAAGAGAACAAAAATCATTGTCTGTTAAGAAATATATATATCTTTGACAATAAATTTCAATTTATTTTATGTGACGACCATTTTGATAGTTGGAGAAAAGAAAATATAAAAATAATAATAATACAGAAGTAATAAGAAATTCTTTAGAAAATATCCAATCAATAAGTAACAGAACTCCAGAGTTTTCTTACGACTCGAAAAAGAAGTCTCTTTTTGCTAAGAGAAGACCAAAAATCGAGATCCTCTTCGAGAGAGGAGTAGAATAAGTGAAGAGTTTGTAAAAAATAACATTTATTTGATTGCATAAATTTGAAGTATTGTTTGATTTTACTATCAGACATTGCAATAGCCCAGAGCTCTGAGCGCTGGCATCTTTCCTCTGTTTAGCTTTGTCTGTGTGCCGTTCGATAGCTTTATCGAAGTGATGCACTATTGCACTGTAGAGCTCATCATAGAAAAGGCTGAGCCTTCTATTAATTCTAGTGCTCGACTCAAAACCACCAATAATTGGTAAACTTAAGTCCAGTTCAGGTCAAGAGATTCTTCTCATTTGTTGCAAAAATAGATATAAATAGAAAAATTGAGAGAAAATCTTTTGGCAAAACCTTGCAAAAATCCTCTTCTGATATATCATTAATGCGATCCTTATTCCGATATTCTATAGACTATTGACTAACAGAATATATGCCGTGATGTAAGTCTAGTCCTTAAATTGTTAGTTTAAATGCAGGAAAAATCTATTAAACGTATTTCTCCTTTTTTCTCTACTCAGAGAAAAATTTAAGGCAAAGAAATGGTATGCGATTTAACTTAGAGTTAGATTTTTGGCACATTTAGCTATTTATTAGGAAAGCCTTCAGAGCTGTCTGTGCTGTCGTTGTTGTTCACATCTAGTCATAGGATTCTCTCAGCAATCGATTCTTCTTCTAATCGATTCGCGATTTTTTAATTAAAAAATCTGGTCTTAAATATTCAATAGAAAGATATATTGAGCGACACAACAAATACCTTTTTTGCTTGTTAGTTCACTAAAGAAATCATTTAAATAAATGTCTTATCATATGAGGCATTAAACGACTCCAATATTGAAGACTTATTTAATATTTTTCATTTCTGGCAATTTTTCCAATAAACTAAAAGCACTCAAACTTCAGTTAAAATGATGTGAATCTCATTTAAATTCAAATCAAAAATAATATATACTTTATATGCAAATAGAAATGGGTTTTTTCCCCAATTACCTGATACTTATAAATGCAATTCAAATAAGTGATACTTTAAATATATTCTCAACTCATGTTTACAATCAGAAAAACATATTATCAAAATTAAGTTCAACACCAATACTTGATATTATAAATTATAATGATTCCAAATTTAGCAAGTATTATTTCTTACAAGTGAAAGCAATTGTCAATAGTATTTCTGAGGAAATGTTCATGTTAACTTTAATGGAAGGCTTTTTCATTCTCAAAGAATGTTCTGATTCATAAACGAAATTTGTTTTCAATTTGAGTCCTGTAAACAGTTTTCACTTAAATTAGAAGAGAATGAAAAATGTGGTCTTCTTTTCAATAGTATTTTTAAAAAAATAATTAAATTAATCTAAAATAGAAAATGTTTGCAGAGCTTTGATTTTTTTTATTTATAGTTATTGTAAATAAATTGTGAGTTAAGAGAACATCAATGGAATCGACTTATATTTCAGTTTGATTTTAGTTTTGAGCCAAATGTCGGTCTGAGAGAACATTCGTGTTAGTCGTGAGTCTTATATAAGCACTGTCTGTGCCTAACGTGGGAATTGTGCTGATGGAAGCCTCCAATAGTTAGAGCAATGTCTGTACAGTCTTGTGCCCCGACTCTACTCTCCATCATATCATACCGTTTGGTACGATCGCTATATTCAAAGAAAATGGCATTCAATGGCATTCCCATTGCCTTATTTAAGATCAATACCGCCTATGCCTTCCAAAAGGACTATTTCATTGCTAAGTAAGCGCCGAGTTCTGCAAGACTCGATTTAAGCAATTTTAATGATTGAACAGAACAAAAAAGCACTTCCCAGACATTGTTCGGATCCTTTCCCTCTCATCGCAATGTTTTGCTTGCATTGCATTTATTATGAATTTGTCGATTAATATCACAATTACGAGTACTTTAACTCGTCGTTTACTAATCCTTTCTATTTTGAGTGATTGCTTTACACACTCTTCTGAATGTCTGTTATTCAGAGTCTAATCATTTATTGAGCTATAAATAAAACTTTGTATTTATTCCATATCCTAAACGACTCACCACTAAATTATGTTTGAGAAGTGCTCAAAGTGGCCTCAAAATGGTCCATGTCATTTGAATGTCAATCTCACTTAAATCAATGTTACCATACATTAGAACAAATCACTAGAATTTGAAGAAAACTTTCAAATGTGTAAATAGTTTTGTGTTAATTTATGGTCGATTTTATTTATTCAGTTGCCCTTTCATTAGACAGACTAACAATTTCTAAATAGCCTACAAAAATTCGGTTCACGGACTGCGCCTTGTAAGTCAGAACAACCTCTTGATAAACCAATGTCACACTTGGCCACAAATTTCTTTGCACCGATTATTTGCTTATACAGAAGTTATACATTTGCACCATTCAAGATTCTTACTAACAATTATTCACTTTAAGATTCTTTGAAGAGGCAGATAATTTTTCGTCACAACAATTCTCTCTCTCTCTCTCTCTCTCTCTCTCTCTCTCTCTCTCAG
>JAQIWP010002738.1:0-10179 GCA_034695525.1 Euzetes globulus
ATGTGTGTGTGTGTGTGTGTGTGTGTGTGTGTGTGTGTGTGTAAAAAGAAGAGGGACATAAATTTTTTAAAAAAATTATATAATTTAACGACACTTTTCTCAATGTTATTTTTTACAAAATATCTAGAAAATTATTATTAAAAATATATTTCCCATAAAATTATTTTGAAATTCTTTTTATTTTGTATTTTTCAAATCTGTTTTAATATCCTTAGTTCAGGGAACTTTTGTTTTATTTACATTTTTTCGTTCAATGAAGGTTGAACAATCAATTTATGTATGAGCTTTTTTTAATTTATTTGCCATAATAGATTAAAAAAAATGTAAAACCAAAGGTTTTATATCATTTCTAGGGTTGAAAGAAATTTTGATTTACAAACATTTTCTATTTATTTCTCAGTGTTTTTTACATTTAAGACTTTATTATCCTTTGCACAGCATTTTAAGTCAATACAGTCTAAGCATCTTAAAACCTGAAATATAATTACTAATTTAGCCTGGAGCTGTTTTCCAATTATAATAATGAATAAAAATTTGTTTATTATATTTTCTTTTAATTTTACTCATTTGTATTAAGTATAATCTTCATTACAAATATTTTTTACGGAATAGATAACAAGATAAATTCTTATTGCTAATCGAATTCCAATAAATAGCTTATTTAAAATTGCCCTTGAATATTTTAATGCATAGTTGAGTACAGGCTATTTCAATTGAATTAAATAAACTTTTTTATCTGTTGTTTCTTAAAAGACAAATTGTTTTAAAGATTTCAAATTTTGAAAGCTCAATTAGATAAAATTACTAAAGAAATGATAATTTTAGGGGGAATTTGCCATGAGAAGTATTGAAAAATATTGTACCTGAAAATAATTATAGAAATTTTATTATCGTAGCTGAACAAGGATGGGCAAGGTGTACTTAGGGGAAAGTGACTAATAGAAGAATATAAAGAAGGGACATTTGGAAAAAATCGGCTTAAAACTGCGACCAGAAACCCCATTTTTTACAATTTTGGTCTTAAATATGCTTATTTTTAGTAATTTTAAAAAGTAAATAGCTTAATTAAACTACTAAAGAATGACGTATGGCCGTCACTAATAAAATATTGTGGCTAGCTTTTACAATATCTCATAGGGTTTTCTCCATATCCATCTAGAGTCCAATCTTAAACTTAAGGGAATATTTCAGGAAATTCTCACCCCTTGCACATGCCTGTAGTTGAAAGATCAGAAAATATCAAATACTAACCTGCTAAACGTATCTAGGTGTCGTTTCAAATATGGAACTTGATTTTACAAATTTTACAATTAAATAACTACTAAGCTGCCATTATTAATTACTTATTACTTGCTAATTTATTAGTAATAGTTATTAAATTGTAATATATTTTTCAGACTGGTTCTTCATCAGGAAGATTGTTCAAATTATCGTCTGTTTAGGTCGACCAGTGATCAGTCAAAAGGATAGCTAAAGTCTATCCGATTTATCAGTTTTAAAGCAATGTAAGGATTGTTCATTTATTTGATGCAAAAGTCAATTTGCAATAATAATTATCAAATTTGTACTAAAATTTCCCCAAATATTTGCCCGCTTGGGGGAGGGGGCCAAATCTCAAAATATATAGGGAGGCCAAATGCGTTGGCACTGGCAACCTTATATTGTTATTATAGGTATCAAAAGAATTGGGACTTGTTTGTCGGGGAACAAGGTGATCAGAATCATCAAATTCTTCTGCTCGAATGTACTAATTATTATTCAATATTCGTTTTAATGTTCAATAAAATTACAGACAAATTCATCTTTCTGAGTTTACTTAGCAAATCAAAGTAAATTAGAGATTGATATCAAATATTTAAAAGTTTAATTAATCAAATAGTCAATTACTTTAAGGTAATTTTTAAAAATTAAAGCACGTAAATTCAGTAAAAAGCTTGTGATTGCCTTTATGTGCCAAGTTTGCTTTACATAAAATAATGTGTTGGAGTATTTAAGGATAGACCTTTTGGAGTTCCAAATAGACAATAAGAACAATAGGATGAAATTAGTTTCATATATCGTCCCTGATCATAGTCAAATACCAGTTTTCAGGAACATGTATGATTATGATCAGGGATAATTTTGTGGCTTAATCTGTGGTAAATATTGTAAACTATTTATTAAATTGTTCAATTGCAACCTTAATAAGATTTACTGATTTTAACAAACACTATTCCTCTATTTAAAAAAATAAAAATATTTAAAATTGAATTGATACTTTTAACTTATTACTAGGTTTGAGGGATAATTAACTTGTGTCTTAAATCTGTAATTAGTTGAATTATTTTGTGTTGAAAATGAGTTTGATTTATTAATATTTTTAATTTGTCTGCAGCAGAGCTGATCTTAATTCGAGGACCAGTTTCTGTTTCAGACATCTCTAAAAACTTTAAAAAATCGCTTCAAATAAATAAACAATTCCTGCACTGCTCTGAAGTCTGATTCTTTGGATGGACTTCAGCTCTCCCTCTGTCAGATCAGTGCTCAGCTCAGAAGATCAGTGCTAACAAGCAGAAGACTTTCAGTCCACCTGATAAAGGCTGCAAGTGAGCCACCGAAGTATATTGCAATTTAATAATTATTAATAATCAATAATATTTATTAGTATTTATTAAATTGAAAAGTTTCGGGTGAATAGCTCCAATAGTTGAAACTGTGCTTGATAAGTCTAGCATTTGTTTTATAAAGAATCATAAATT
This sequence comes from Euzetes globulus, assembly GCA_034695525.1. Taxonomy (NCBI): domain Eukaryota; kingdom Metazoa; phylum Arthropoda; class Arachnida; order Sarcoptiformes; family Euzetidae; genus Euzetes; species Euzetes globulus. The sequence goes on from JAQIWP010002738.1 coordinate 2,739, forward strand.
TCTCAAAATACTTATCAAGGTTTTAGCCGCGAAGTTTAAAAACTTTGAATTGGCGACATATCAATATTTACGCGACTATTATCGGGATAATTAACTTGTGTCTTAAATCTGTAATTAATATTTGTGCCAGTTTGTTGATACAATTGGTGGCCAATCGGTTCAATTGAATGACACAACACCAAGTAATTTGCAATTGTTTTGCAGACAAACAGACCTTTCAATTGTTTAACGAATATTTTAGTCCAAAATTTAATCATTTGTCGATCAAAATATGCAAGGATAATTAATCACAATTATTCAATAATTTATGTAAATAAAAATCTTTTGAAACAATGACAATTTTAATACAGACTTCAGTACAGAGTTTTTGTCTAAAAGTCTTTAACTTATGGCAAAAATCTGCAAACACTATAAATGCTTTACATTTGTTTCCGGCTTCAAAACAAAAGACTCTTTTTCTTCAAGACTTTAAATATTGTTTACAAAGTTTTTTCAAAACATTTTAAGTCATTTAACAAAATGTGATTACTTAATTTGTGGCCATAATTAAGGCAAATTTAAATAGATGGGAACGAATCAAATAACTCCATGAATGGAATGATCGCTGATTTCCATTTGTTGCGCTCATTCTTATCTCTTTTCGGTAGAGGTCCTGGATAAAAGCATGAATTAATATGTGGAACAGTTGATGTTAAATTACCCAAACTATCGCATTTAGCGTTGTCTTCGATGTAATCACCGCATAACAATTCAATACCACCTACTATACTTTTCATCATTCCGATTAGCGCATCGACATATTTCTTATTACAGCCAGGAGCATTTGACAACCTTTTACTTACACAGTCATAGAAACCACTAATAGCACTAAAAATCATAAAGGTTATTAAAAAAATGACTAACAATTTAAGGATAATATATTTAATCATGGTTAGGTTAAAATTTTAGCAAAAAAATTTTAAATAAATTTTATATGAAATTTTGACAAAGAAAACTGTTTTAATCAAATTTCATCCTGATATTTGGGTTTTAAAAATAAATAATTATGAAACAAACCAGCAACAATGAGGCATTTTTTTATTATCAGCTACTTTTTTAGCGGCTATAACTGTATTGATGATCGAGCCATAGCACCGGGCGATAAGTGGATCATTCCTGTTGTAACAGCGATTAGCAGCAAGGATCTCCGCCTGTCTCTTGTTGTCGTGTCCTTTGCAGATATTGCGGTTGGTTTTGATGAAGGAATTAATGAATATTCCCGCAAATTGCCTGAATATTGATTGCTTTGAACATTTTAATCTGATTTCATCCATTTCTTTGAGATTATCTAAAGACTCACTTGAGACACAATGAGCTTGTTTATAAAAATGAACAATCAATGGTAGTATTAATTTCTATACTCACTCGCAAAATTTTTTCAGTGGTTTCCGCGCAAAACTCTCAACAAACTTACGGCCAGAGTTGGCAATAGTCAGCACATTTGAAAATAATGCATCAAATCGGTGCAATGCTTTATCGGAACAATTTTGCCCTGTACATATTTTGGTCACAATTAATATAAACGTTAAGACAATTATCGGAACTTTCATTTTTAGCAAACTAATAAACAGAAGCACTTAATGATTTTCTTCCCAATCAACTAATTATAATTGAAACTTAGCCAGATATATATATCGGAATAAGAAACAGTTAAATCAGATTTTTATGAACATAAAATGATACAGGGTTTATATACCATTACATGAAGAGATTAATGATTTTCAAATAATAATTAATTGGATTTTAACGTTTTCATGTTCAATAATTTAAGCAAACAGATATTCCTTTAAGTAATTTGTGATGAAAGGTTTAATTTATGAAAGTTTTATTATAAAAAAGCAGTCAGCTTGTTTAACCAACGCACATACCGTGTATATCGTAAATCTAAAGATAAAGAAAGAGTGGAGTCTTTTGCAAAATATTTTAAAATTTTTATTGCTTATTTGCAGAATTCGACAGTTTGAGTTTGTCTTTACGATGCCAATTATGCCTTAATTCATGACAACGGCTCGACCAAAAATTTGCTTTGACTGTATTTGTGTAAAATCAATTATTGGGAAATTATTTGTTAGATGATTGAATTGAGAAGATTTTGATTGAACAATCAAATAAGTCTGGAATTTTGTCTGAAAAAAAACTATTTTAATAATTCAATCATTTCCCAGACGTCGCACTGGGTGTATACGAGTTCCCTAGTATTCTTTGGTTTTGAACTTAGATAACATAACTTTCCCCTACACTCGAAAAGCGCTAAAAACCTACTTTAGCCCCAAAATTATTAGTAATAGTTATTAAATTGTAATATATTTTGCAGACTGGTTCTTCATCAGGAAGATTGTTCAAATGAATTGTCGTCTGTTTAGGTCGACCAGTGATCAGTCAAAAGGATAGCTTAAATCCATTCAATTTATAAGTTTTAAAGCAATGTAAGGATTGATCATTTACTTGAGGCAATTAAAAGTTTCCAAGTCAATTTGAAATAATAATTACCAAAGTTTCACAGTTCCAGGGGGTAAAATTTTCCGCATTGGAGGGTCAAGTGCGTTGGCACTGGCAACCTTATGTTGTTATTAAATGTATTATAAGAATCGGGACTTGTTTGTCAAGGAACAAGGTAATCAGAATCTTCAAATACTTTTCTTCTGCTCGAATGTACTAATTATTATTCAATATTCGTTTTAATGTTCAAAAAAATTACAGACAAATTCATCTTTCTGAGTTTACTTAACAAATCAAAGTAAATTAGAGATTGATATCAAATATTCAAAAGTTTAATTAATCAAATAGTCAATTATTTTAAGGTAATTTTTAAAAATTAAAACACGTAAATTCAGTAAAAACTTGTGATTGCCTCTATGTGCCAAGTTTGTTTTACATAAAATAATGTGTTGGAGTGTTTAAGGATAAACCTTTTGGAGTTTCAAAGCCAATAGACAATAAGATCAATAGAATGAAATTAGTTTGATATTTCGTTAGTAAAATACCAGTTTTCAGGAACATGAATGATTATGGTCAGGGATAATTTTGTGGCTTATTCTGTGGTAAATTTTGAAAACTACTTATTAAATTGCTCACTTGTTACCTTTATCAAATTTACTGATTTATCAAACATTATTAATCTATTTTAAAAACTAAAAATAATTCAAATTGAATTGATACTTTTAACTTATTATTAGGTTTGAGGTAGGGTCAGAATTTATTCGCACAATTTATGCAAATTTGGTGACAAATAACTTTTGCTATGTTGTATTGAAAATTAGCTTGATTTATTAATATTTTAAATTTGTCTGCAACAGAGCTGGTCCTGGAGTTTCTGTTGCAGATCTTTCTTACAAACTTTAAAAATCGGTTCAAACAAATAAACAATTCTTAAACTGCTCTGAAATCTTATTCTTTGGATTGACTTCAGCTCTTCCTCTGTCTAATCACTGCTCGGCCTAATAGATAGCGGAGTTTCAGTTCGCCTGATGAAGGTTGCGAGTGAGCCCAAATATATTGCAATTTAATAATTATTAATAATTAATAGTTGTTAGTAGTTATTAAATTGAAAAGCTTCGGGTGAGAAGCTCCAATAGGTGAAACTGTGCTTGATAAGTCTAGCATTTATTTTATAAAGAATCATACCATATTCCCTCACATTGTACGGCATGCCGGTATAAATCGAAATTGAGGTTAGTGCCGGTATATCTCGAGGTAGACGGGCATGCTGGTATAAGTGAGGAGAAAATCAGATAATCAAAGATTATATTTTATACAGAAAAGCAAAATAATTGTATATAAAAGAAAGACAATTCTAAGAAACATTGACCCGAGGATTAAGATAAGCAAATGTTTCAAAACTTATCTGAATTGAGGTCAGTGTCGATTCTATATTTATTCATTGTACTTCTAAATTTGAATACAAACTTCTGTTCACAGTTTTTGTCTCAAAGTCTTTAACTTATGGCAAACACTTAAAATGCTTTATTTGTTTTCAGCTTCAAAAGTAAAGATTCTTTTACTTTAAATATTGTTTCAAAAATTTTTTCAAAATTAAGTCTAAATAAAGTCTGTGATTACTTAATTTGTTGCCATAATTTAGACAATTTTAAATAGTAGGGAACGAATCAAATAACTCCATTAATGGAATGGCGGCTGATTTCCATTTGTTGCGCTCATTCTTATTTCTTTTGGGAAGAGGTCCTGGATAAAAGCATAAATTAATATGTGGAACAGTTGATTGTTAATTACCCAAACTATCGCATTTATCGCTGTCTTCGATGTAATCACCGCATAACAATTCAATAGCACCTACTAGACTTTTAATCATTCCAATTAGAGCATCTGTCTGCTTCCTATTACAACCAGGAGCATTTGGCAACTTTTTCTTTAAGCAGTCATAGAATCTACCAAGAGCACTAGAAAATTATATAAGTCATTAAATAATTGATAAAGAAGTTGTCCAGAAGCTGCCTCTTTAGATCACAGACGCAATGGATGCCAATCGATAGAGGAGGTCATCAAAAATCAGAAATTTTGCTTTTTGTTTTTAAATCCTGTACACTTTTAATAAAAAAAATTTAATTCTTTAATATTGTTAAAAACAATAAATAACCTGGAAAAATGGGGGTTTAAATTTTTATTTCGGAAAAATGGCGATGAAACTTTGAAACTATAAACCCATTAAAATTACTAATGGCTAACCTTCATCAATTGATTCAGCATGTTTGTTTCGGCGAGATTTCGACCTTGACCCCCTAGAGGGAAAATGAACAGAAGTGGACAAAAATGAAAACTAGCAATTTTGTAGAGGAACACTTCCTCTATCTTTTGCGTATAATTTCATCGATGATCTAAGGGGGCGTGGTCACCATAGTGTACTGGACAAGTTTTTAAAGCTAGCATATATTATCAAGGTAAAGATAAATTTTTTGGCAAAGTTTTTTCAAAAACCTTTATATAAAATATAAGCCAAGAATTTCATCTTGGCATTTGAGTTTTAAGAATAATGAATTATGAAACAAACCAGCAAGAATGAGGAATTTTCTTATTATCAGTTACATTTTTAGCGGCTATAACTGTATTGATGATCGAGCCATAGCACCGGGAGATAAGTGGATCATTCCTGTTGTAACAGCGATTGGCGGCAATGACCTCCGCCTGTCTCTGATTGTCGTGTCCTCTGCAGATATTGCGGTTGACTTTAATGAAGGAATTGATGAATATTCCCGAAAATTTCTTGAATATTGACTCCTTTGAACATTTTAATCTGATTTCATCCATTTCTTTGAGATTATCTAAAGACTCACTTTGGATAAAATTAAAATGTTCTTTAAGCCCAAGTTGCTAATTGTTTTATCATCTTTCAACTAGAATTAAAATTATCTGGCTAACATATTTTGGCAAATGATCTTGGACTCAAATCTGGACATCCTAAAAATATGAAAGGAGTAGCAAAATTGAAAGATAGATGAGATAGAAATAATGAGTTGATAAACTAAATAAGATGGACAACTTTACAGAAAACTAAGTGCAAAGTAATAATATGCTTTTGAATAAAATTCAGCTGAAATTAAGTAAATGTTATCAAGTTAATTATTTTTATTATCTGAGAAGGTAAGATTTTATTTACCTTACTTAAGCCATAATTGATCTATTTTCAAGATTTGTTATTTTTCAAAAATAAGAAAAAAATGGCTGACATCTGACCGACCATTTTTCATTTTCAGTCCTAATAGAGTATCCCCCCTAGAGCCAAATCTCAGGGGAAACTATTTGGTTACTCTAATCTATTATGAATAAAAAGGTTAAATATTATACTCACTCGCAATATTTTTTCAATGGTTTCGGAGCATAACTTGTAACAAATTTGCGGCCTGAATTGCCTATGGTCAGCACATTTGAAAATAATTCATCAAGTCTGCGCAATACTTTTTCGGGACAATTTTGACCAGAACAAATTGGCGCTACAATTGCCAAATATGTTATGATCAATTTTTTGAGCATTTTATAGAAATTCGTGTTAATCAGAAATTTCCAACAAATTTGTTCTCGACTTTACTCATTATATTTAATGAAATGCGTATCTCATTAATTATAGTCTTTATAGTTAATAATATATAGAGAATGGATAACAGGATTTCATGAATCAATTTTTTTAAACCCTATTATTTAATCGACTGGTTTTTGCAAACAAGAAGTCCTTCAAACAATATTTAAATAAAATAAATGAAAATTATCTTCAAAATTTCACTTATTTAGTAGATAACCCTGTTTCTTTAAATATACCCGAACTGTATGATCAAATTAGGCAATTCTTTCACTTAGGATTCAAAACATCTTGACTAATTCATTGTTATTCACTAAATAAACTTAAAATTAAAGACTTTTCATTAATGTTGACAAAATCAGTCTAAAATTATTATACATCAATTTCCCCTAGGATTAACCCGCATTGAGATTTCCTTAAAAATATATGCTTTATTCAAATATCACTTCAAAATTGTTGACAAAATCTAGGAGATTTGATTGACATTTCATTGAATAATTTAATGCCTTTTATGGGGTTTTTAATCCATTAATATATTTGATTCAATATATTTGTATTACAAACAAAAGTAAATTCAATAAGATTTTGAATGCATTCACTTTCGAGAGGTTTCTTAAGGAAACATTTATACCTAATTTAACTATTTTTTACATTTTTATAAAATATTTTACCTTTAGCTAACACGCGCAAGGAAATACAGAATGCCCTTGAGATTTGAAAGAGAACCTAATTACTTGGGTTTAAAGGTGATTCCTTTGGGTTTGGGAACCCTACCTTTCACACAAACATATTAAGACTATTCAAATATTAAATAGTTCATTCAATTACTTACTAAAGCAATTTTATTAGTACTCATACTCATTTAAATTGGAAATGACGTTTTAATGTCAATATTTAGAGATTTATTTGCATAATACCGTATTCCCTCACATTGTGATATAAATTGAAATTGAGGTTAGTGCCAGTATACCTCGAGGTAGACCGGCATGTCGGTATAAGTGAAGAGAAAATTAGTAAAATCGAAGTTTAGATTTTATACAGAAAAACAAAATGAAGGAAAAACAATTTTAACAAACACTGACTCAAGGATTAAGATAAGCAAATGTTAAAAAAGCTTATTGGAATTGAAGTCAGTGTTGATTTTACATTTTTTAAGTGCACTTCAAAATTTGATTCATTTCATCAAAATATTAAAAATTTACTAAAACTCTGATGATTAACAAAAACTTTTATTATATTACGAGTTATACTTGCTATAATATTAACTAAATTAAAGAATTAATGTTTAAAAAAAATTTCAACATAAAAGTATAAAAATATCTCCCTCACTTTATACCGGCATGCCGGTAGACACCATAAAGCCTTTTTTGAGAA
>JAQIWP010002739.1:0-10173 GCA_034695525.1 Euzetes globulus
TTTTAATGAATCTAAACTTTCATAAATCTTACTAAAGTATAAAATGCATCTTTCAAATCTTGCCTTATAAAGCATTTCTGGCCATGCCAATATCGGGTTTAATTGTGACCATTCGCAAAAAATAATTATACAGGTCGATTCTTATAGGATATTTAAAATTGCAGCTCATTTACATACAAAGCAATCTAGATAGTTTAATCCCATTTTAAAAAAGTACTTTAAAATAATTATTCTCTGTAGAATATAATCATGATTAAATTTAAAAAATATATTTTATTAAAACAATTCAAATATGGAAATTCATTTTTCGATTACAAATTGGAAGAATTCATAATTGAATTTCATGAGTGTTTGGCCGGTCTTCTCGTCTATGAAGCGCTCGCACCTATTCATAGCTCTTCTGTTGAGGTCATCTATTTTGTTTTGATTCTTATCCGAATCACTTTTTGTCAAGTAAATTCTACGGGCTGATAACATGAGTGGCAGAACATCTAAAATTTGATTAAAAAGTTCATGAACATGTCTTTGAATAAAATAGATGATTTTAATTCCTCTAAAATATTATTCATTGAACAATAAAGGGTGTGATTAGCCATGAGATTTCTGACCAGTAATAAATACTCTAGTGAAAAGTCTTTTCGGAAGTACAAAAAAGACTTTTGTATTTTTGAGTCCATATTAGCAATGTTGACCTGGATAATCAAAGGTTTCAGTACTGTTTAACACATTATACTGTGATGGCCATTTACATTTATGGGTGCACTCCTTGGTGATTAATCTTGGCAATGCTTTTCTTCTATACTTTAATCACTCGTCAGAAAGAAAGACTGGCGGTTAACTAATTTATAAAAACACCTAGATCACTGATGGCATATGAATTTAAAGAGCTAAGTTTCTATTAAATGACTGCTACTTGGTTGTAAAAGTGTTGCTTACTTTCTTCAAAGAACTTTATCTCAAAATTCCATTCTTTTTGTAAATTTTTTATTGAAGTGATGACAAATCCGTTGTTTTTGAACAAATTGAACCAAATGTCGAACTGTTCCTCTTTTGTCGGTATTTTCATAAATTCTTTTTCGTGAATCGCCTTTTCTTCGGGACTAAAAATCCAAGAATAAATCAGAAATAAAAACAATATTGGCATAGATTTGGCCCGACTTTGACAGAAGTCGATGAAGATTTTTCACCGCATTTTCCTTATTGTCAATCCAATGGAGACAATGATTGGTAAAAATGAGCGAAACCTTGTCTTCGAGGGACTGAAGGACAGGCGATAATAGTTCAAAGTCAAGGCCAAAATCTTGTGCCACACAAGTGATTGTATCACTCGAGTGGTGCTGTTTTGCGAACTCAATCATCTCATTGTCGACATCGATAGCAATGATCTGTTTGGCACTGAAGGCCTCATTCAACAGAAGAGTCACATTTCCTGATCCGCAGCCGATGTCCAAAATTATATCATATTCTCTGAAAAGGAATTATTAATTAAAAGTTATAAAATTAATATAACATTTGTTATACTCATTCGGATATTCGGTGAGAATTCTTTGGATGAGTTCTTTGCCGTCTCTTATCTGAAGTTTATTAGAATTGTTGTATTTGTTTGCCTCCAAATCCATGATTTTTAAACCAAAAATAATTTTTTAAAAACTTTAATTTGAGTTTATGTTAAAAAATGTGTTTTGTTTAGAATTTTGAACCAAAACTCCAGAGTTCTATTTTATAATAAAAATAGTTATGCAAGGTGGTAAGAGTGGAATGTCATACTCTGACGATCAAATTATCATAGCTTCTGTCAATTAAATTCAACACATTTATAGAGTGAATGACAGGACATCTGAAAAATATTTTAAAAATTTAAAAAATTCATTTTAACTTTTTTTAAAACTAAAAATTTATCCAAAGTTGTTAAATAAAATTGAAGCCTGCAATTTCTTAGAAATGTTAATTTACTTTTAATAGTGACAAGTTTTTTTTAATAAATTTTAAAAACTATCAAGTTTTTACTTGTAATTAAAGAACTAATAAACCTATTTTAGAAGAAAACTGCCGTTTCCAGCTCTATTTCGGTCCGACTTTTTACCCTGCCTCACACCCCAGGACTTTTGGCAAAATATCCCTCTCCATACCACCACTAAACAATTTTCTTTGGTCATCACTCATTTATGGCTATTTTGGGTAAATTATATTTTACTATCGCCAAGATAATTTAATTCAATTTAAGATCTTTATATTGAACACACATTTAATTAAGACAACATTTAAAATATCTGCTTAAACCTTAATCAGTGATAATCACTATTGAAATTAATTAATTTAAATATAGAGCCAAAGATAAACATGAATATTATAGAAATGACTTTGGACCAAATAAGGCTTAATTCCAACAATATATTTGACTAAATTCTTGTCATTAATCGCTCAAAAATGTAATAATGTGCCCCAAAATCCACAAAAAAATTAAAATAGTTTTTTAACCTGGCCTAGCTTAACCTAACTTATTCTAACCTAACCTAAACTATTCTAACTTATCATAATCTATCCTAACCCATCCTAAATTAACCTAATCCAACTAGCCTAAATTTACCTAACCTTTTTAAACATATTTTAACAAATCTTAACTTATCATAACATAAACTAAAATAAATTAAACTAACAAAACCTTGTTAAAAGCTATTTTTATTTTTGTGGATTTTGGATGCGAACGGATTTTCATTGAAAACGATGTGAGAGTCACTTAAAACTGAATATAACTTTGAAACAGTTTATGTGATGAAAATATTTAACAGTTGTTTGTGTCACAAATAAAGATGTCCTTATTTTTATTAACCGATTAAAAACACATTTTTAAAAATTCATTAGTTTTCTAAATAAAATCTCATGGATTTGGAGGCAAACAAATACAACAATTCTAATAAGTTTCAGATAAGAGAAGAGAAGGAACTCATCCAAAGAAATCTCACCAAAAAATCCGAATGATTATAGGCTATTATAGCAATTTTTTTAATTGTTCAATTTATAACTTTTTTTTAAGAAAATATGGGGTAATTCTGAATATTTCTGCTGCGGAACAGGAAATGTAACACTTCTGTTGAATGAGGCCTTCAATGCAAAACAGATCATTGCCAGGTCATTTTTTCTCTCTAAGCCTGATAGGGTATCCCCCTAGAGCCAATTTTTAAACCTAGGGAATAATTCCGAAAATCCCCACCGCATTGCACACCCCTGATTTATTATATTCGCAAATTTGTTAAAGGACATGAATGCAGTGTTAGCCACTCCAAATAGCCAGGCATTATATAGAGATGATCAGGATTTTAGAAATTGATGATTTTATTGATAAAGTAGTGATAAGTTATTAAAGTATTGATTAAAAGTGTTGCACTCAATAATGAGAATGAGATACAACAGAATTAAGACATTAAAGGTATTAATTGAAAGTTCAATAAATGTCAATACCTCACATTGACCTTGAGGCTTTTTTTAATTGAACTGGTTTTTTAAATGATAAAAAAATTGTTGAAACACTGATTCCATTATTTTGAGGATGGATTGCATAACTTTGAAACAAATTACACTTAAATTTCCCATATGTGAACAGCTTCGGGACTAAAAATTTTGTTCACTTATTAGAGGTTTTCACTAATCAGAGGTTTAATGAAATTTTTTTTCAAAAATATGTCTTTTAATCAAGATATTTTAAACCCTTAAAAATTATATTTAATAAAGGAATTATTCATTGTTTGCAAAAGTAATCAGTTACTTGTCTTTGTTTTTCACAGTATTAAAGACAGAGCAGACGAACACATTGTATTTTGGGGACAATTCTCTTATTCACTACATTTACGAAGTATGTAGTATATAGTTTTGTCGCTTTGACAAAATTTAAAGCATATCTGCTAAAGTGAACAGGAATTGGTGCCACATATTGGATTTAAATCTCAGTTTTCATGAAATATTTTCATTCATGTTGCATCGACTCTGATGTTGAACAGAGTTTTTAAAATACCAAATAATTTTAAGTAGCAATAGATTGAACTATGAATTGGAAAAGCTTAGAAAGTACTTAATTATTTACTATAAAAACAATCAACTTATTTAAAATTGTTTTTCAATTAAAAATTGACTAAAAATAAATAACTATTTAAATAACTATTTTGTAGTTTATCTCAACTATTATAGTGACTATAAAAAGATGAATAAATAACTATTTATCAATACTCTACTTATGATTTATCAGTGTTTTAAAATAACTTTTCACTAAAAAATTATAATCATGATGAAATTAAAATAAAGAATTTTATTCAAATAAATCAAATATGAAAATTCATTTTTCGATTACAAATTGGAAGAATTCATAATTTAATTTCACGAGTGTTTGGCCGGTCTTCTCGTCTTTGAAGTGCTCGCAACTATTCATAAATCTTTTGTTGAGATCATCTATTTTGCTTTGATTCTTATCCGAATCACTTTTTGATAAATAAATTCTACGGAGTGGTAGAATTAGTGGCAGCACATCTGAAAATTTGAAAAATAGTTCATTTTAACATAAAAAGTTAAATAAAAGCAATGTTTGTTCAATAAAATAGAAGATTTTAATTTCTGAACTGATTAGCAATTAATACCTCACAGAAAAAATGTTTCCAGATTTTAAAAAAATTAAAATGTCCAGCTATGAATGCTTATAACTTATAAGCAATATTGGCTTGCACAATCATATACCCCATTACTTAAGTCCTGAAAAATTTCTAATTTAAAATAAAAATCCGTTTGACATTAATTATTGAATTGTAAGCGCGGATTGAGAATTAGGATTGATTAGAGACCGATGGGTTTACCCAATGATTTAGAAATACTTTATGAAATACTTCAGAGAGATTGACTGAGGATTAGCTAATGATAATAAAAATTTGTAAAATCACCCACATTCTAAGTCGAGGAGCTTGTTTATTTTTTATTTAAGGAATCTCTGGTCAATTAATGACCTTATTTTAAAAGACTGTTTTTAAAATGCTTTTTAAATGACCACAACTAATTATATTAATTATAAAGTGTTTCTTACGTTCTTCAAAGAACTTTATTTCAAAATCCCATTCTTTGAGTAATCGGTTTGAAGTGAAAATAAATCCGTTGTTTTTGAACAAATTGAACCAAATGTCGAACTGTTCCTCTTTTGTCGGTATTTTCATAAATTCTTTTTCGTGAATCGCCTTTTCTTCGGGACTAAAAATCCAAGAATAAATCAGAAATAAAAACAATATTGGCATAGATTTGGCCCGACTTTGACAGAAGTCGATGAAGATTTTTCACCGCATTTTCCTTATTGTCAATCCAATGGAGACAATGATTGGTAAAAATGAGCGAAACCTTGTCTTCGAGGGACTGAAGGACAGGCGATAATAGTTCAAAGTCAAGGCCAAAATCTTGTGCCACACAAGTGATTGTATCACTCGAGTGGTGCTGTTTTGCGAACTCAATCATCTCATTGTCGACATCGATAGCAATGATCTGTTTGGCACTGAAGGCCTCATTCAACAGAAGAGTCACATTTCCTGATCCGCAGCCGATGTCCAAAATTATATCATATTCTCTGAAAAGGAATTATTAATTAAAAGTTATAAAATTAATATAACATTTGTTATACTCATTCGGATATTCGGTGAGAATTCTTTGGATGAGTTCTTTGCCGTCTCTTATCTGAAGTTTATTAGAATTGTTGTATTTGTTTGCCTCCAAATCCATGATTTTTAAACCAAAAATAATTTTTTAAAAACTTTAATTTGAGTTTATGTTAAAAAATGTGTTTTGTTTAGAATTTTGAACCAAAACTCCAGAGTTCTATTTTATAATAAAAATAGTTATGCAAGGTGGTAAGAGTGGAATGTCATACTCTGACGATCAAATTATCATAGCTTCTGTCAATTAAATTCAACACATTTATAGAGTGAATGACAGGACATCTGAAAAATATTTTAAAAATTTAAAAAATTCATTTTAACTTTTTTTAAAACTAAAAATTTATCCAAAGTTGTTAAATAAAATTGAAGCCTGCAATTTCTTAGAAATGTTAATTTACTTTTAATAGTGACAAGTTTTTTTTAATAAATTTTAAAAACTATCAAGTTTTTACTTGTAATTAAAGAACTAATAAACCTATTTTAGAAGAAAACTGCCGTTTCCAGCTCTATTTCGGTCCGACTTTTTACCCTGCCTCACACCCCAGGACTTTTGGCAAAATATCCCTCTCCATACCACCACTAAACAATTTTCTTTGGTCATCACTCATTTATGGCTATTTTGGGTAAATTATATTTTACTATCGCCAAGATAATTTAATTCAATTTAAGATCTTTATATTGAACACACATTTAATTAAGACAACATTTAAAATATCTGCTTAAACCTTAATCAGTGATAATCACTATTGAAATTAATTAATTTAAATATAGAGCCAAAGATAAACATGAATATTATAGAAATGACTTTGGACCAAATAAGGCTTAATTCCAACAATATATTTGACTAAATTCTTGTCATTAATCGCTCAAAAATGTAATAATGTGCCCCAAAATCCACAAAAAAATTAAAATAGTTTTTTAACCTGGCCTAGCTTAACCTAACTTATTCTAACCTAACCTAAACTATTCTAACTTATCATAATCTATCCTAACCCATCCTAAATTAACCTAATCCAACTAGCCTAAATTTACCTAACCTTTTTAAACATATTTTAACAAATCTTAACTTATCATAACATAAACTAAAATAAATTAAACTAACAAAACCTTGTTAAAAGCTATTTTTATTTTTGTGGATTTTGGATGCGAACGGATTTTCATTGAAAACGATGTGAGAGTCACTTAAAACTGAATATAACTTTGAAACAGTTTATGTGATGAAAATATTTAACAGTTGTTTGTGTCACAAATAAAGATGTCCTTATTTTTATTAACCGATTAAAAACACATTTTTAAAAATTCATTAGTTTTCTAAATAAAATCTCATGGATTTGGAGGCAAACAAATACAACAATTCTAATAAGTTTCAGATAAGAGAAGAGAAGGAACTCATCCAAAGAAATCTCACCAAAAAATCCGAATGATTATAGGCTATTATAGCAATTTTTTTAATTGTTCAATTTATAACTTTTTTTTAAGAAAATATGGGGTAATTCTGAATATTTCTGCTGCGGAACAGGAAATGTAACACTTCTGTTGAATGAGGCCTTCAATGCAAAACAGATCATTGCCAGGTCATTTTTTCTCTCTAAGCCTGATAGGGTATCCCCCTAGAGCCAATTTTTAAACCTAGGGAATAATTCCGAAAATCCCCACCGCATTGCACACCCCTGATTTATTATATTCGCAAATTTGTTAAAGGACATGAATGCAGTGTTAGCCACTCCAAATAGCCAGGCATTATATAGAGATGATCAGGATTTTAGAAATTGATGATTTTATTGATAAAGTAGTGATAAGTTATTAAAGTATTGATTAAAAGTGTTGCACTCAATAATGAGAATGAGATACAACAGAATTAAGACATTAAAGGTATTAATTGAAAGTTCAATAAATGTCAATACCTCACATTGACCTTGAGGCTTTTTTTAATTGAACTGGTTTTTTAAATGATAAAAAAATTGTTGAAACACTGATTCCATTATTTTGAGGATGGATTGCATAACTTTGAAACAAATTACACTTAAATTTCCCATATGTGAACAGCTTCGGGACTAAAAATTTTGTTCACTTATTAGAGGTTTTCACTAATCAGAGGTTTAATGAAATTTTTTTTCAAAAATATGTCTTTTAATCAAGATATTTTAAACCCTTAAAAATTATATTTAATAAAGGAATTATTCATTGTTTGCAAAAGTAATCAGTTACTTGTCTTTGTTTTTCACAGTATTAAAGACAGAGCAGACGAACACATTGTATTTTGGGGACAATTCTCTTATTCACTACATTTACGAAGTATGTAGTATATAGTTTTGTCGCTTTGACAAAATTTAAAGCATATCTGCTAAAGTGAACAGGAATTGGTGCCACATATTGGATTTAAATCTCAGTTTTCATGAAATATTTTCATTCATGTTGCATCGACTCTGATGTTGAACAGAGTTTTTAAAATACCAAATAATTTTAAGTAGCAATAGATTGAACTATGAATTGGAAAAGCTTAGAAAGTACTTAATTATTTACTATAAAAACAATCAACTTATTTAAAATTGTTTTTCAATTAAAAATTGACTAAAAATAAATAACTATTTAAATAACTATTTTGTAGTTTATCTCAACTATTATAGTGACTATAAAAAGATGAATAAATAACTATTTATCAATACTCTACTTATGATTTATCAGTGTTTTAAAATAACTTTTCACTAAAAAATTATAATCATGATGAAATTAAAATAAAGAATTTTATTCAAATAAATCAAATATGAAAATTCATTTTTCGATTACAAATTGGAAGAATTCATAATTTAATTTCACGAGTGTTTGACCGGTTTTTTTGTCTATGAAGTGCTCGCAACTATTCATAGCTCTTTTGTTGAGGTCATCTATTTTGCTTTGATTCTTATCCGAATCACTTTTTGACAAATAAATTCTACGGACTGGTAGCATAAGTGGCACCAAATCTGAAAATTTGAAAAATAGTTCATTTTAACATAAAAAGCTAAATACAGGCAGTGATTGTTCAATAAAATAGAAGATTGTAATTTTTGAACTGATTAGCAATTAATACCTCAAAGAAAAGAATGCTTTCAGATTTAAAATAACATTAAATTGTCTAGCTATGAATACTTATAAGCAATATTGGCTTGCACAATCACATGCCTCATTACTAGAGCATCTAATAATGCATAAATCAATATTTCTTTCGGTAAAAGATATCAAAGAATGGTTTCGATATCTTTCCGAACCATAAAATGGGGGTCATTTTGACCAAAGTTATTAACACATAAATAAATATAAACCAATATTTCAAGAGGTAATTACATATATTGCTAAAAACAATATTGCATTGTTTGAGTAAATTAAAAGTCCTAAACAGTAAAATATCTGCCATTTTGTTCTTTATTTTAAGAAATTTTGCCTTCAAACTTTCATACTAGCTAAATTGTAAATTAATTAAGCTAAATTAGGTTTAAATACACCGAAAATAAACTTATTCTAGGAAAAAATGGCCGCTAATAGCCGTGAATGATTCAGAAATACTTTATGAACTCATTAGAAAGATTGACTGAGGATTAGCTTATTATAACAAAAATTTATAAAATCACCCATTAATGACATTCTAAGTCGAGGAGCTTGTTTATTTTTTATTTAAGGAATCTTTAGTCAATTAATGACCTTATTTTAAAAGGACTGGTTTTAAAAAAGTAGTTAAATGAATACCACTTTGGAAATTATAAAAAGTGTTTCTTACGTTCTTCAAAGAACTTTATTTCAAAATCCCATTCTTTGAGTAATCGGTTTGAAGTGACAATAAATCCGTTGTTTTTGAATAAATTGAACCAAATGTCGAACTGATCCTCTTTTCCTGGAATTTTCATAAATTCATTTTCGTGAATCGCCTTTTCTTCGGGACTTAAATCCAAGAATAAGTCAGGAATCCAGTAAATGTTGGCATAGATTTGGCCCGACTTTGACAGAAGTCGGTGAAGATTTTTCACCGCATTTTCCTTATTGTCAATCCAATGAAGACAATGATTGGTAAATATGAGATTAACTTTGCCTTCAAGGGACTGGAGGACAGGAGATAACAGTTCAAATTTAAGGCCAAAGTCTTGCCCCACATAAGTGATTGTGTGATCACTCGAGTGGTGCTGTTTTGCGAACTCAATCATCTCATTGTCGATATCGATGGCAATGATCTGTTTTACACTGAAGGCTTCCATAAGAAGAAGTGTCACATTTCCTGATCCGCAGCCAATGTCCAAAATTATATCATATTCTCTGAAAAAGAAATTATTAATTAAAAAAATTAAAAAACATTTTTAGGTCTTATTCGGGCCATATTTAGCCCAAACTATATTTTAATATTCTATGTCTTTATATTTATTTTGCATAATATTTGATTCTGAAATATATAATCGATTCCATTATTACTACAAATACTATTGTATGAAACATTTTCTAATTTAAAGAATTAACCGAATGTATACTT
>JAQIWP010002740.1:0-10173 GCA_034695525.1 Euzetes globulus
CTCTCTCTCTCTCTCTCTCTCTCTCTCTCTCTCTCTCTCTCCTCCTCCTCCTTTTGTTCTTATTTTTAATGTCTATAAAAAAAGTATGGAATATATGGAAAAATGTTTTAATGAAAACTATGATAAAAGATATGAATTTGAATAATAAAGAGTTTGAACTTCAATTCAGGTTTTTAAGGCTTTCCAAATTTGATTATCAAGTTACTTCACTTTTAATCAACAGTTTTCATTGTGAATTAATGTATGAAAAGCAAAATTACTTATTTTCATAGAAAACAAGTGCAAAGTATTGAGTTTCAGGATTTTTGGATTAATTTTCATCTAATCTATTGATTAAATTTTTGTTGATTTCTAAAAAATAGTTTTGTAACTAAAAAAACCAAAGTTGAAATTAGCACTAATTGTTTTATCTTGCACAGCTTGTTTATCCTAGAAAACGGGCAGCCAAGACCTAAGGGGATAAGGTAAAATGCCGGATTTTTCTCGAACCTCAGGAAGGGAATATAAGGAAATGAATTTTTTTTAATATGGCGGCCGGAAATACCGTCGGAAACGGCCATTTTGTTCCTTATTCTTGCCTAAATCCAGTTAAATTAAGTTTAAGTTAGTTTAAATTGCTTTAAATTCAATTTAATTGATAAAATTACCGAAAATGGCCAAAAATCGGGAGGAAATTGCCGCCGCACTTCCTTTTCTCTGTTTTCTCTCTTACATTTTTTTCAAACCTCAGGGGGGGATACTTTTTCAAAATCTCGACCTTTGGGGGGGGGGGGAGGTGCAAAAGATATTATGCCCCATATGGCTACCCCTGCCAGAAAAGTAAACCAAAATTACCTTGTATAAATTTTCTTGTGCTGATATGTCTGTGAATTATCTTTGATGCTTTTCTAAATAACAATTTGACTCGAGTACATTTTTTGAGTAGCTTTTAAACTTTTTCGGCTAACATTTAATTGAAAAATCCAGTGATAATCGAATCAGACGTTTGACCTCTGCATTAATTTTGGTCTAGGATAAAAATCAAATTAGCATCTAGTTAATTGTGAGATTTATCATTGATTAGTTTGCCTTATAAGTGATCTTGGCCATCATATTTGATATGAAATTTAATTAGTGTAGAGGTCGATGAAAGTTATTCAATCGTCTGAGTATTTGGTCATCGATTTAATAGTTTCTTTAATTTCAGGCGACAACAAGTGCCCGACGCCGGGCTGTAACGGTTCTGGTCACGCAACTGGTCTCTACTCTCATCACCGAAGTCTTTCGGGTTGTCCCCGAAAGAGCCAAATAACGCCAGAAAGTAAGTTACAAACTTTCGATACATTTATCCGAAAGTTTAAAACTTTTTTCGTTGCTTTTATCTACAGTTTTGGCATTACATGAAACTATACTTAAGTAAGTTTTTATGAAAGCATTTCTCAAATATCCTGCAATTATTTAAACAATTGCATAATGAATAAATAGGTGTCCAACACCCGGGTGTAACGGTCGCGGACACGTCAACTCTTCACGCAATTCTCATCGAAGGTGAGCCAAATGAGTGTTCCGTTCAGTCAGTAATTGATAATAATTTGATTGAAAAGCCTTTCGGGCTGTCCTTTGGCTGCGATGGAAAAAATGAGTCATAAGGAAAAGAGCGGTAAAATATCAGTACCGACCACTCTATCACCAGCCACTCCATCGCCAGCACCGCCCCCACAGCCAATTGGTGGGCCGCAGATGGCATCCGATCGCGTTCTAAGGCCAATGTGTTTTGTAAAGCAATTGGATATTCCGGGACAGTACACGTCAGGACAGTCAGCCAGTTATGCCACGCCCCGCACTAACCTGGCAAAGGAGTTGGAAAAGTATAGCAAACCACAGACCGGCGCTGAGTATCCATTAGGACCTACGGCTCCTATCGTTCCCTCAGCTAACAGTCCTCAGTATTGCAGACCATTAGTTCCAAAAGCCACCAAAATCTTATCCAATGAACACATCCATAGTATGAGTGCTTTCAGAGACAGAGTCAACGAACCGCACGAATCGTCGCCCATTTTGGATCAGAGACCTCACACTTTCAAGTAATATGAGTCCAGAGTTCAGTCTATTGGAGGGATTCTCAATTTGATTTGTTAGGTCTGACCTCCCTTTTGACGCGAGTTCGATGGTTCATCCCGTGGCACATATGAAGACTAGTTCCGCATTGGACTTATCCACCAAAAGCGATGACTCAAATTCTTCATCAATGGATCTGTCGGTTGGAAACGACAAAATCGGCGATTCGTGGTATGACAAACCTCTGCTCTCATTAATCCATTGATTACAGAAATAATTCAATTCTGTTCATTAGTTTATATTCGAAGCCTTCGAGCTCAGGCATCGACTATCGGGAGCCCAGTCCTCTGGCAGAGCCCCTCGACTTCTCGGCGGGAACTCACTCTCAGCCACAACAGACAACTCACTCTTTATGCGTGAAGAATGAATCGGTGTCTCCAAGCACTCAACTGCCCCAACACTCACCCCATTCATTACCACTAATGACACCCCTTTCGCCAAACTCTGCCAACAATTCATCGATTCTGAGCCATAACTATCAGCCAATAAGAAGTCCAACTTCTGAGGAGGCGTCGAGTGTTCACTCTTACAACTGCGATGATTACAGCGATTGTGAAAGAGGTGGTCCACCCAACAAAATGATGCGGTCGTCCCTCTCCAGAGTTAGGGACGGTAGAGAACTCCTTCAATGTCCAACCATCGGCTGCGACGGAATGGGACACATATCTGGCAATTACGCCACACATCGAAGGTATGACCACTAATCACAGATTTAATTCATATCTAAATTATTTTATTGGACAGTCTGTCCGGTTGTCCGCACGCCGACAGATCTCTAGTTCAGGCACAACACCAGGAACTCAAGTGTCCCACAATTGGTTGTGACGGTTCCGGACATATCACTGGCAATTATACCAGTCATCGAAGTCTCAGTGGATGTCCACGCGCTAAGAATCAGATTAAAAAGGGACCGCCTATTCGGGAGGTCGAGCGCCAATCGGAGGCGGAACCGTTGCGGTAAGAAATAGACCCGAATTGCGCTATTGATCAGCCATTTTAAGTGCATTTTTGGCCCCATTTTTTTATTTGCTTTCAAATTAGTTTCAGACAAATAACTATTGAATCGTTTATTAGTTCTTCGCTTTTGAATAATCGAAACCTCTTTTTGCCATTCTTTTTATCTTCTGCCGCGCATTTGTTGTGTGCCATTACCGCCACAGCTGTCCAGTGCCCACATGTGATGGCTCGGGTCACGTAACGGGTAGATTCACGTCACACAGAAGGTAGTAATGATTGTGAAACCAGTCTTCACCTGATTTTCATTATTTAAGAATAGATTTGTTTTTAACCATTCATTTGAGGAATAAGTTGATTGAGTTTTCAAATGCATTGCTTATTCTGTTGCTTATATTTCACTGATTTCATTCTGCAACTTGGTCAAATATGGTTTAATTTGAGCCTGTTTATGTCACTTACAATAGCGCTTCGGGTTGTCCGGTGGCTAATCGTAATAAAGCCAAATCTGAATCACTGTCTGGAGATGTATCACCAGTTCTTATGGAAGAAGAACGGCTACCGGATAGGACACTCAGACCACTAGTCAATAAGACAGATGGTCCTACCTGTCCAACTCCAGGTAATAGATTAAATATATGGTTTTAACGTTCCCATAACCTATTGTCATTTGCCAATAGGCTGTGATGGGTCGGGTCACGCAACGGGCAGTTTCCTTACTCACAGGAGTCTGTCGGGCTGTCCGCGGGCCAACCCTCCCAACAGTTTCAAGTCGAAGTCGCCTTCGATGAGCAAATTGGATGATTTGACGAATACAATAAATATTAGCAATTTTTCACCGCATAATCCAATGGCTTATAACCATTACGAGCACTCTGTCCACCCCAACATCGGAATAGACAATTCACATGAAGACATACGAGTGCTCGACAACGAGATATCAGAACTTCAAGAATATAATGCAAAAGTCGAGTCGGAAATGTTGAAACTGAAGCTCGACATCAATCATATGGAAGAACAAGTGAAGAGTTCTGAAAGAGTAACACATTTTCTCTTTTTAATAAATATGAATTGATTTCTAATTGATCTGTCGTTTCAGGAGAACCAATCTCTGGCGCAAAGAACAGCACAACTGAACGACTATTACGAGTCTCTGCGCAATAACTTCATCACATTCTTAGACCAGTGCCGGATACCCAACTTCACCGACGAGAAGCCAAATGTCGATAACTTTGATTCGTATTTAAATAAATTACAGCAACTCTGCGTCGAGAGCTATAAGGAAGAGAACAGGAATATATTCTCTTCGGTCAGACAGGCTCTGCAGGACTTTCCAGTTTCGATGTAAGGCCTAATCAAAACCCTTTCTAGTCTTGCGTGAAAAACAGTGCTCTAATAAGTTTTATCTTTGTTTCAGACCACAAACTCCCGGTTGGGTTCGTTCTTAGACTTTAATATATATTTAAGACATTTGTAAACATAATATGCATATAATTGTTAACAATATTTGAATTCTTAGTGGAATTGAAATTCTATTGAATGACACAATTCTTGAGTTGTTTTCTAGTCCTCTATTTATTAGCAAATCATCGAATAAGTCATTAATATTCTGTTTTCTCTATTCGTTTAATCTTCGAGTCTGTAATCAAATCATTTGCCAGAATCTAATCATTAGGTTATTATAAATGAGAACAGAATTCAAACGATATTCTAATCATTGGAAACACAAATCATTTTGTTTAACACCAGAACTAAAATGTGATAAATCTTTTCATCAATTAATTTCTTGGATATTTTGAAAGTCAATAATTTTTAAGGCATTTTATGTTTTTGGAAACAAAAACCATTTCATTGAAAGGAAATCCATTTTTCTCTCGACTATCTGGAAAAGAAATTCATTCGTTTTCCCAATCTTCTCATTAAAATCATTAAATATCTCTTAAATATGTAAAACATTTCTCTCTTTTTTGTGACAAAAGGTTTGTTTCAAACGATAAAAACTAATCATTTGTTTCATTAAAACAATTGCTTCAAAGAGCAAAAAACAAAAATTACCAAAACATTTGTTGAGAATGTCCTCTTTTCCATCATTAGACGCATATTTCTCTCGATCTCTAACTTTATCTCATTTAGTATCAAATCAGACGAAAGGCTAATCCACTCAAAAAAATACAAATCTAGTCTTCAGATTCTATTTTTCGTTGAGTTTTTTTCAATTGCTGTTTAATTATTTGTTGAATTATCTTTGCTTTGGTTCCAAAGCCTTTCCTATTAATTAGTGCTTAATTTACATATAATTTAATTCTAATAATAAGTTATCCAAAGGTTTGACAAATTAAATGTTTGTGAAAAGAAAATTTGGCCGCAAATCAAAGCCACCATTGTATTTAATCAAGATTGTTTTGAAACTTATCCAGGCTTTTAGTCACATAACGGGCAAAGCATATAGTCTTAAACTATAGTGCAATGCAAAACAATCTTGAACAAATCTGTATATCAAGCAATAAACTAAAGGATTATTCTTTTGATTGAAAGAAATCACTGAAAACTCCATTATTTCTATCAAATAAATAACATTTTTTGTTCAAACCTTACAAATGTAGTCATATTCTAGAAATCAATTTTAATTTATTTAGTTTTTTTTGGCAATAATTTTGTTATTATTTCCAATTAAGTCATTTGTTGTGTTATTCGTTTCGTTTGTATTTTATACATATGTTTAAACACATTTTCCCAAATTATTTAAATGACTCTTTCAAACAATCATTGATTTATTGAATTAGAATTTTGTCGGAAATATATTCAATAAAATTAAATGATTCTGAAGCCAAACACAGGGTATTAATCAATTGAAGAATTAAAAGACAATTTCAAAAAATTCTTCACAAGAATTGTAATTATAATTATAAATATATTTGAAAACAAATCACTTTCTGTTTTAATCCTAATTTTCAACTGCTCTTTGAATTTAAGATCCAAATTAATCGATTCTTCTCAGTGTAATAGCGCTGAAAAGAGTATCAAAGGCAAAGATCGAGTTTAATTCAGATTGAATTGACCTCGAGTTTCAGGTTTAGAAAACCAGAACAAAAGCCAGAAAATTCAAGAGCATATTATTTACTGTAATTGTCATTAACTTTATGTGAAAACTAGTGATTAGATATATTATAAGCTTAATTGATGTAAAATACAGTTTTAATTATTATTATTATTATTATATGTAATGTTTGTTTGTGATTATAGCGATCATCATTAAAGTCAATTGAATCACGTCTCTAATCCTGATTATTTATTTATTACTAGTCATTCAAATTTTCATAGACACAAGTTTTATAATTTAATTGAAATAGCTTGATACAACAGTCAATTTCTTCAATTAGAAGTTTTTAAACAAATTATCAAAAATTAGCTGAAAGTTGAATTAGAGATTATCTAAAGAATGACCAATTGGATCTGGATCTAGATCAATGGCTGCAAGAATTAAATGCAGAGGCTCAAAACAGTTTTTTTCAGCCCATTGCAGAAGAACCACATTTTTAACAATTGTTGGCAATTTGGCCAAATTTCGCAGCTATTGGTACAAATTACATTTGGAAAGGTAATTTGAAATGGCCTCCATTTGCACTTGATAGTTACTCAAAATTGCAAACCAACAAATATCGGAACGGAATTAGTTTTCGTTACAAGCTGAGTAAGCTTAAATATTCGGCATCTGAATATGCGGCTACACTCGAATGCCAATATAATGAACATCATATATAATACACTTTCCTCTATAATGAACAACTTCTAGATCCATTTCAATAGGAATTAATGTTAAAAATAGTCCCTTATAAACATTGCTCTGTAATGAGCAAATTCGTAAACCATTTGTGTTCATTATACTGGCATTTGTGTGTGATCATTTTGAATTCAAACTTTTGGGAGGACAGCCAACACCCAAATGGGAGTGATCTTTATCCATGTGATGCGTCGACTTCCAAATTCAGATCCAGGACAATATAACTGCAAATTTGGATAAAACGATCAAAGATGACTCGCAATACACGCTTTCTCAGTGCACTGAATCATCCAAACATACTAGCACTCAACGATTCATGATTTTCAGACAAGCTTTCCAGACGCATGTATTCTTGCCATTTACTGGAATGCCAGTATAATCAACACGAATGGTTTGAAGAATTTGTTGATTATAGAGGAATGTTGATTATAAGGGATAATTTTTAACATTTATACCTATTGAATTGGATATGGGATCTAGAAGTTGTTGATAATAAATGAAAGTTCATTACATAGGATAGTGATTGTACTGGCATTCCAGTGTATTCTTATACAGAAGAAGCTATATTTTGTAAGAAGCTATATTTTGTTAAATTAGAATCTTATCGGGGAACGTTATTCAAGTTTAGACCAGTTTCATATTACTTTGCAGTTTTTTGTATCTTACAAGATTCTTTAATGAACTTAAGATTATTCATTATATTCACTGCTATTTATATAAATATTTTTCTTCAATATTTGATTGAAATAAATATCAATTATGAATAATGTTTTCCTTACTCTCATAGGACTTTTACTTTGCATTTGACTGTTTGAAAGTGAAATAGTTTCAGGTTATATTTGCTCTAACAAACAAAAACATTTCACAAATTAGTATTGAAATAAATAATCAATCAAGAATGAATAGAATAAAAAATTGCATTTCACACAGGGGTCGCTAGACTAGACTGAAAATTTTGAGATTTGGCTCACCCGGTTCAGAAAATTTAGGAAATTTAGTTAAAAATTTGACAATTTTGGTAATGGCGGCTAAAATTAGGGTCGGGAAATATGCCATTTTGTTCTTTATTTAAAGGAATTTAGCCTTCAAACTGCTAAAAAAGCCTAATTATAGTCTAATTAAGCTAATTTACCCTTAAAATCGACGGAAATATAGTTATTTTAGAAGAATAACTTTCGGAAAATCGACTCCCCTTTTAAAAGGAAAATTTTGAAATTGGACCCCCCCCCCTAGCCGCAAGCTCATTTGGCTCCACCCTAGGGTCTTAGAACTTGACCACCCCTGATTTAACAGGATATCAATTCCCTTATTGAACTTGATTAGTGCTAAACTGAAACTGAAAACAAAAATTTATAATCAATTAAACAGTTCTTTAATAAATTTAATGAAATAATAAAACACTTTTAGCTATTTTTTCAAATTCAAGTTCAAAATATTCACTGATAATCACTTATGTGAATGAGCCTTAAATTGAGAACAGGGCTGACATTCGGCAATTATTGTCGAGGGAATAATTAGACATCTTTTTAGGGTACAAGTATTGCCATTATTTATGTATGTGTTGTGTGTCAATCAATGGAAGGCAATCATTGCCCCTTTAAACTAGTTTCTAATTATATTATTAATAATTTATTACCTCGACAATATAAGAAATGATTGTTTTTATGAATAATGAATTTATTGCTTTGTTTATTGAAAAAGAGAAAATTATATGAGAAATATATTTTATTCAAAAGAAAAAGTAATAAAAATTTTATTTACAAAATATTTCACAGAAAAAAAGTTTTCTTTAAAAGAGTAAATTAAGTAAATTTAAACAATGAATAAAATTTGAATAAATTTTGATAGTCATTAAAATCCAAATTTCCTTGTGCCGATTTTATTATTTGAACAAAACTTCCAAAGGCTTTGAAATTGAAACAATTTTTTGACTCCGACCATCTTTACTCTTAGGCGGGGTCGTATAGTAATGCTTTAGCTTCCCTATAGTTTCATAGCAGAAGACTCCCGACCTAACACAGTTTAATTGAGAACGTCTTCTGTGTCTTTTAGTCCGCTTCCGAATATTCCAGTACTTTCTATAAAGTTTTTGATTCAGTTTAAAATTGACTGTATTATATTTGACTGAGTAAAGCTCCCGATTATTCTGTGCAGCAATTGTGTGAAAATTCGGATCATAATTGGGGTCATAGTTCTTCTGATCTTTGCGTCCAATGCTGGCGCCAAAAGAACCCACAGAATATTCAGGATTTTCTAATATTTTGTCTCTATTCAGGCCATAATCGATGAAATTGTCATTATTTAATGGTAGATAAGCACAGGTAGTCTGGCATAAGTATGGCATCAACACTATTAAACTCTAAACAGTTTCCCATTGTTTTTGCAAAATTCAGTTGAATTAAGTAATAAAACAAAAATTAGATGAAAAACAATAAGATTTTTTAAAAACTTATGAAATAATTCAATCATAAAATCAATAGAAAAAAATACTTACGATTTGTATTGTTTTCAATGAAAACATTATATAATTATTCATTTGTTCATTCAATTTGCCACAAGTTTTTTTCTTTTCGTTGAAATGAGAGGAAAGCTGTTTGAACTCATGAAAGAACAAAATTATAATTAAGATATTTTTTCTATAAAAAAGATGACTTTTGAAGACATCTTCAAAATTTGTTTATTTTTCTTATGAGAACTGGATTTTATAAACAAAAATATTTTCTGGTGTTTGTCGGCCACTTTATCAGGTCTGACCCCTATTTTTAGACATGATGGTTTTAAATAATTTATTTTATTTTTAGAGAAAGAAAAACTATTACTATATTTATGGGATATATTTGAGTGAATGGATATTTTTTTAATAACAATTATCTTTTTTTCGAGTAAAAAAATCACAAATTATTTATTATTTCCAGACTTTCTATAATTTCGTTTAATTTTTGCTTAAAAATACACATTATTTAAATCTAATTCTCTAAAATGGTAAATTACCAAAAATTTGTTAATAAATGTAATAATAGACATTGAAATTAGATGGATGACCTCATAAGTGATGTGAAACAAAACATTTTTAGAAAATTTTGTTTATGTTTTTGTGTAGCAGATAATTGAGACCAGTTTTCAGATACCTGTCTGTCTGTCAATTGCTTATTACAAGTATGATCAAGGGTATATCAGGTCGTATGGTATATTTTAGAGATAACAAAAGTGGCTAGATGAATTTTAATTTTTATTATCAGTTATTAAAGAGAAACATTTAAAAGTCCAATACTATAAATACGATTAAATAATATAAAGACATTTACAAGATATGATCATCCAAAGAACCATGCGCAGACAGA
>JAQIWP010002741.1:0-10159 GCA_034695525.1 Euzetes globulus
CAAACCATAGATTTTGGGGCCGACACCAATCTGTGAGGCCATTAGTGCCACAATTCCCTCTTCAGGCTGATTGTCAACTAATTGAAATGTCTTGAAGTCAACTCGACTTTCCAATCCATACAATCTTATCACCACTTCTTCTGATTCATCGTTACTTTCTTCTGTACCGCTTCTTAACTTCAAGTGATAGGTCTGATTGGACATACCTGAGGTCAGACGCTTGATATCAATGCCGTCAACAGTGACTTCAGACCATTTTCCTGCCAAAAACTTTTGACATAAATCAAGACATTGTTGCTGAATATCTATCGGTTCATGGCCTTTGACTTGCGATTTCGCATGAGCAAAAAATTCTACAATTTGTCCGGCTTGTACTGTTTCAAACATTTTTTATAAGAATGATTACGTGTTAATACAAGTCATCAATAGAGTATTGATAAATAGTTGTTTATTCAACCCTTTATAGTCACTATAATATTTGAGATAAAACTTCAAAATAGTTGATTAAATAGTTTTTTAGTCAGTTTTTAATTGAAAAACAATTTAAAATAAGTAAATCTTTATTATATGGAATAATTAATTACTTTCTAATGTTTTCCAATTCAAAGGTCAAACTATTGTTACTTAAAATCATTTTGTATTTTGAAAAACTACGTTCAACATCACAGTCGATACCACATGAATGAAGATATTTCATGAAAATTGAGATCCAAATCTTATTTTTGGCCACTATTACCGTCAACTTTAGCAGAAATGCCTTTAATTTTTGTCAAGGCTTTTTTAAAATCAAAAACCGATTTGAAATTATTAATGACTTGTTAAACATTTCCATATATATTTTGATATAACTCAAATAGTTAATCACCTTTGAAATAGTTATTTATAGTTGATAAAAAAGTTGGGTAAAATGACCCTTAGTACTTAGTTCGGAAAGATTCCAAGTCCTGACACCTATTATAAACCGATAAAATATTTGATATAGTTAAAATTCAGGACTCTAGTCATCAATTAATTTACTAATTTTAAGACTTTCAATTCTTTCATTTTATACGAAATTAATTTTATGACTTAAATGTAGGGATGAAGATTTAGGCTAAAATTCAACTTTTAGGTTAAATGTTGACTAAAAGTCGAATTTTAATGGAATAATTAGAGAAAATTTTACATTAAAGATATTTCTTCTTCACTTTCAATATCTGGATCAATTATTGAATGAATTCTTTTTCAGAATCAGAATTATCACAGTTAGGTGACATGCTTAATTTAAATGTAAAGAAATTATTTTAAAACAATTTGGGACCACCGAATGCAGAATAACATACAGTCTATCCTTGTTGTCGGGTTTAAAAAACGGCATTTAAGAGAAACCCCGATTTAAGAGACAGTGTTTTGTACATCTCCCTTGTGTTTTGTAGCACCAAGAACTCTAGTGTTAATAAATTTCTAGTTTACCCATATATAAGTGAAAACTCGATTCAAGCTAGCCACATTATTTATTATTTAAATCACAGGGGGGCAAAAATATTACTTTTCTTCGATTATTTCAAATGATTGCTGGTTCTGTCCCTCCGATCAAATTTGGTCTCAAAGATGAGATTATTGTGGCCATTGTTCAGAAATGCACGATCATTGTTCAGGATCAATATATGCTTATTAATAATAAGTTATTATAGTTTCCTATCCTTTGTTTATAATTTACCTGTTATTGAGTCTATTGTTTTCGGAATTCTAAATGGTATTTCGTGCAAGTGTATTTTGGCATTTTGGCTAACAATTGGCTAACAAATGTTCAAGGCCGATTCGAACCTTCAGTAGTTATTCTGTTTCATTTTTCTAAACAATATTTATTCAATATTTTTGTTATTATTTATTTTTGTCAAATATCCCTAAATTCAATTTAACCGCTATTTTATAAGTATTTACTCATAATTATAATACTCGTTGTGACACTAATTGTAACTCATACTTTGACTGTTAATTTCACAGTGGAATTTTTTATCCACGTTTTTCTAAGGGCACAATTTCCGGCACATTTATCCACACTTCAAGTGTAGTCCTAGTGTTCAGTCGCAACCATACTTTGAAACTACCCGTATAGTCATTGTTTAAAACGCTCCGTTTTAACAACAAAAACTTATCATTTAATTTGTGAATTTAATATTCAAATGGCTTCAGTGATGTTCAGCTGGTTTTCGGCAGAGCCCTTACATTTATTTCTATTAACCATACACAATTGTCACAAAAAAATACTACCTGAAAAAAATTTGATTGGCATAATATTCTTAATATATATTAAATTGTTAAAAATATTTTTCCAGTTTAATAGCATTGATTTAGTATTAATAAAATAGTTTTTGCCGATAAAATGTGCGTGATTTGTGTCTTAAAAAAAATTATTATTCCTTGAACATCTCTGTAGTCTTCAATTTTTCAAATAATTTTGCGCGTTTTAAACAATGACTATACGGGTAGTTTCAAAGTATGGTCGCAACTGTTGTGCTTTAAAATTAGTGTTTCTGTACTTTCAATAAATAGTTTTTCATTTGATTTCAAATTGTGTCCAATTTATTAATAACTTACAATTGAGTTTAATTATTATTAAAATGTCCACCAATTTGTGTCCACTGAAGAACCGCAACAGTGAGTCGCAGGGTCAGGCCGCATTGCCGTTATTGTGGCCACTCAGTGCCGTTCACTTTTTGGTTAACGCTTTATCCTCTCTCCAACGCAAGTTGAACACTAATTGTGCACCTGACCGCTGGACAGACCTTAACATCAAATTACGTGTTCATTGACAGATTTGTAAGTCAGGTACGTGTCCGCTGTGTTTGAATATCTCTGTCAGCTGTGGTCCTGCAAAGAAATCGCCGCTCAAACCGGTGTCATCTCTGCCTAGCCGTGGTCCTGCTCAGAGAGTTGTGCCCTGTTCAAATCGCAGCCTCGTAAGCCGTAGTCCTGCTGAAGCCTGTGTTCCGTCGCCGAACAGTTTGGTTATCCGTGGTCCTAACCACAACACAACGTTCGCCAATCCGAGCCTTTTGTTTAGTAGCTGTCGCCACAGGAACGCGCTCTGTCTTAAAGAAGACTGATATCAAAGTACGTGCTCTGTTCTCAGCAGCCTTTAGTTAGCTGTAGTCTTACTGAAGTACGTGCTCCTACTAGAGCAGCCTTCGATAACAAGGTACGTGTCCGTCGACAGCCCTTGATACCGAAGTACGTGCTCATCAAACTCGGACTGATCCACTCGACTCTATTCAGGTCCGATAGCTCAAACTACTCCTGTGTTTGTTACCTGGACACCCAAAGGGTAACGCCTAGCCAACGGTGTCTTTCTTGGGGAACAGACGATTAACAAGACCCGCTGCGTGAATAATCGGATATTGACAAGGAAGCCAACCTTTGGAACTGACATCTAGTAAATACCCGATAACTGGACTGCTATCTTGATTGATCCGCCGCCTTGGGTTGTTTAATTTAGAGGTTAAGTTCTTACTTTGGATAATTACAAGCAGTTTATGAGACCCCAGGAGCCCCTCAGTCACACTGAATTGCGGAAATCTCTCACAATCAATAGAATGGTATTTCGTGCAAGTGTATTTTTGGCATTTCGGCTTTGTAATTTACAAACTTCTTTGGATGATTGGTGTTATGGCTATAAGTAGTCTTTGGAAGCGTAATATTCCAGGCTTTGGTGATTTTTCGTCTCGTATACTTTTGATTTTAAATTAAAGATGACCAAATATATTATAATATTTATTTCACACAATTTAAACTTGCAGATGAATTATTTTTTTTGTCTATCTATAACTTCTATAAGAGCAAAATAATTCTAATAATTCAAGTTTTTAGAATCCAAATGATCTTTATATTTGTCTGTTTAAATTATAAATCCTTGATGAAATATTAATTTTAATATAATTGGGTAAGGGAATAATTAATTTGAAAATGGCAATAAATTATAAAACAGGAGGAAAACATACTAGAACTCTTTTCGAAAAAATATGAATTCTGGTCGAGACTGTACGAAAACATAGAATTTGAATATTTAGCCAAAATTTTCATCATTACTAATAAATGTTTCCTTTTTATTTTTATTTTAATTTCAGTTCATTAAAAACAAAAGTTTTAGGACGTATTTACTAAATTAAATTCAGTTATATTAAATGAAAACCTTATGGGTGCAAAATTATAATTAAGAAAGCTAGAAAATACCTTTTAAAAGAATTCTCTGATCATATCTGAAAATTCACTAAACATTTAAGTTTTAAATTTTAATTATGGGAATAATAACGTCAAATAACAAGTGAAAGGGAAAATCCGCAATTTTTGTAAATTAGAAATAATTTATTAAATCAACTAAATATTATAAAACAAATTATTTAATTTAAAAGAAGATTATATAATCTTCAAATTGATATCACATTTTAATTGATAGTGACATCCGGTCAGAAGCGGGGCGTACCTTTTTCTGACCCTTTTCAATAAGTCTTTGGGAAATTGATAAAAATTGTTGAAAATTAAAGAAAATGTGCCCTGAAACTAGGTGATTTGAGAGGATTATACTCATTTTTTCTTTTGAGGAATTATAAAATGGCATTGCCAGTAATAGAAAAATAGGTTACCGGCTTATAATAAATTTACTTAAGTAAAAAATTAAAATTTTAAATGGTGAAACTAAAGAATTTGGTAAATTTTATTAGAACTTGGACAAATTATTTGCCTGTCTTAGAGATTTTAAACAATTAAAATAGAAAACTTTTTGATTTATTAATTAATTTGTCTTTGATTAGGTTTAATTCTCTGTCTTATTGAAAATCTGATCAAGTTAAATTTTAAAATTCACTAGATTCACTTATATGCCAATAAATGTGTATCACTAAAATGATCCAGAAATTGCCCTTATAACAACAAATTTAATTATTGGGCTAAAAATAACCTTCAACAATATATTACCAATTCCATTTTTGCCATTAATAAAGATATGTTTCAATATAATTAATTTTTAATTAAATAAATTCCCAATTAAACATTCCCAAAGGTTTATTGAAGAGGGTCAGAAAAGGGTACGCACCACTGCTGACCGGATGTCACTATCAAACAAAATTTGATATCAATTTGAAGAATAGATAATTTTCTTTTAAATTAAATAATTTGTTTTATTATATTTAGTCAATTTAATAAATTATTTCTAATTTACAAAAATATCGGATTTTCCCTTTCCCTAGTTACTGTGAAAAAATCATTTATTTTTAGAAATAATTAGTCCGTTTTCACACATTTTTGTCTGTCAGCAAAATGTTTAAAAGCACCAAATACATGTATTTATAGTATTGTATTAATATTGTATTAGTATTGTATTGTAGTATATACATGTATTTGAAATAATTTTAAAATTCAGACATCAATAAAAATGGATCAATAAATATATTTTATAAACAGCCTGCAAATCTTAGTCAGGGATTTGAATATTTATTTTAAATATGGACTATTTATATAAAGTTTAATCTGGAGTTAAATCATATAACTTGGAGAAAATAATTTCAATATCTTTTTCCGGATGTCCTAAATATAATAAGTTTGTCACTCAACTGTTCAGTTGTATTATAACTACTAATGCGATAAAAGATTGTTTGAAAGAATTTTCTCCAAGTTTTATTATTTGACTCCAGATTATGTTCACATAAATAGTACGTATTTAAAATGAATGTATAAGTCCCTGAATAAGGTTTCCTGGTCAAGTTTTTCAAACATCAATTGACCCCTTTTTTATTGATATATGAATTTTATATTTCTATTAAAAATTCAGAGTTTTTACTCATTTTGTTGATAAACAAAAACTTCCAAAATTTCATTTAATTAAAATTCATTAAAATGGTTAGAAATGTTCTAAAACTTCTAAAATAAATATTCTTTTTCTCAATATTTGACGTTATTATTCCCAAAATTAATATTCAATATTTAAATGTTTAGTGAATTTTCAGATACATAATAATCAGAGAATTATTTCAATCAATCTTTTATTGAATTAGTACTTATAATGTTTAAGTTATAATTAGCCATGCCTGAATTAGACAAAATTTCTATAGAACAATAATTATTTTACTTAATTATATAATTTCTACAGGATAGAATATAGTATTTAAATATATTCTAGTTTTATTTTTCTTGAAAATACAGAAAATAATGTTTTAAAACCTTAAAGCGATATTAAACCTTATTTTAATAAATGATTTGTTAATTAGTAAAACTTTTAAAGTTATACGTTTATTCAAATAATCATAACTTGATTCCTGTACTCTGGCGACTTTAAAAATTGTCCAGATAAATAAAAATCTTAAAATATTTGTGAAGATTTGTAAATTCTCACTAATTTGCTTCAGATTTATATTTAATGTGTATTAAATCATTGATTTGTAACTTGGTATTTCTATTTTGTTTTTTTTGAATAAGGTAATTTTATCCCTGACTAACACATAAATCAATTTAATAGAAAAATAATTCTTAGGCTTTGGGTTTTATTTTAATGAATGCCAATTGACTCAAATGTAATAATTCTTCCAAAAGTTGTCGCAATTCTTATCAAACAAATTCCCGATTATATTATTGAGTCGGAAGGGATTTATTTGCTTTAGTTATTCCGGGCTCAGCACCAGTTTCGCCAAAAGTTGTATAAAAGAAATATAGTTGTCCTTACTGACACTTTCAACAATAAAAACCAATATCATTTATCAGCAGATACCAAATCTGAGTGGTGAATAATCTTGTCAATTTTTCAAAGCATTTATTCTGTTGCAGGTTGAATTGAGAAGTTTTGAGTGAGAGGCTCCATTAGTTGAAACTGTGCTTGATAAGTCTAACATTTATTTAACATTTATTCTTTTGTTTTTTTTCATTAGGTTATTTGGTAAAACAAATCTCAAAATGTCAAACATATAAGAAAGGACACTATACTCTCCAGGAAAGAAACAGGTCTATTTTCATTAAGATATATTTAGTTAACCAACACGATAAAATTAAAAATTTTATATAAAAATCCAAAAGTTAAATAAATGAAAAATAGTAGTCCTTCTTTATTTATTTTTAATTACCTTGGGTGTGATATATCCTTTTGTAGAAATATGTTATCCGAGTCTTCTAACCCTAGTCTCTAAGTTATCAAGGATAATATGTCAAGCTATAGCTAATGCATAATTGCCCGGCTTAAATATGGAAGCTGGCCATAAAAAAATTTCGGTTCTAAAAAGTAAAATAACTTACATTTGAATACAAAAAATATAAATTATTAAAGTTTCAAGATCTCCTTGCACTGGATTTCATCTCTTTATGTGTGCTGGTTATTTAATCGTATATTACAAAACAATAATAGGTCTTTACAAATACAAGCTTTAACATTCATAATAAAAGCACAAGTTTATCTCTAATTCAAATGTGTTGAAAATAATCAGGGCTGATAATAACAAGAAATTATTTGAAAAAATTGTCATTTCAGTTTCAAATTAATTCTTAACAATAGTTGTTTATTCATGGTATCTTTTGTTAGATTCCGATTTAATACCTATAATGATTGATAAAACATTTCGGTTATATCTGTTCATTTTTCTACTTAAATATCTCAATAGAATTACTTTTAGAATTTTATATTTAAGCTCATTTATTTAGTGTTTGGACAAGAATAATTAATGAAAAAGAATAAGGGTTTTAGTATATAATTAACCTTTTTATCTGGATATATTTGCGAGTATCATGCCAATAATTTAATTTATAAAAATATTGATAATTCCAAGGTAGATCTCTGTCCAAATATACTAATTTTAATAAAATTGATTGCTTAAAACGAACTTTTTTATAAAAATTAGTTTGCTACATAGTAGAAGTCAAGTTCTAAATTCAGTTTATAAAAATCTATCCTAGGGTATTGGCAAATATTTAAAGCTCAAATCTGAAATTATATTTAAATAAATTTATGAATATCATGTCAAGTCATTTTATTTTGTTAATGATGTTACTTATCAAAATTACGTATAAGAAAAATTAACATTAACCTTGATAACTTATTTTGAATAATAGATGAAATTTGTAAACAAAATAAAACCTTAAATATTTTTTGTCAAAATTTCAATTTGTTTTCAAAGGTTTTTCATTCGATATTATCATTGATACTGTGCTTATTCTGTACTTACCATAAAATATTTGGTATTGTAATAGAATATTATTGTCTTTTAATGTTATTATCAGATATTTATTAACAAATTGATCCCATTTTAGTTATGAAACAATTTTATCTTTGATTCAATTCCTAAAAAAATGCAAAACATGTCTCTCTTATATCAGTTAACCACTGAATGAATAGAATAATTAACAAAATCATAATTTTAAACATTAATACAGTCTATTAAGTGATATTTACAGACTGTAATAATTAGAGTATTGATAAATAGTTGTTTATTCAATCCTTTATAGTCACTATAATAGTTGATATAAAACTACGAAATAGTTGATTAAATATTTATTTAATTTTTTAGTTAATAGTTGTTATAGTGAATAATCAAATACTTTCTAAGGTTTTCAATTCAAAGTTCAAACTATTGTTATTTAAAATCATTTTGTATTTTGGAAAACTTCGTTCGACATCACAGTCGATACCACATGAATGAAGTTATTTAATGAAAACTAAGATCCAAATCTAATATGTGGCTACAATTACCGTTCACTTTAGCAAATATGCCCTCAATTTTTGTAAAGACCTTTTTTAATCCAAAACTGATTTGAATTTATTAGACTTGTCAAACCTTTCCATATATAATTTGATATAATTCAAATAGTTGATATAATTCAAAAATTACCTTTGAAATAGTTATTTATAGTTGATAAAAAAGTTGGGTAAAAAAGTTGTAAAATGACCCTTAGTACCTAGTTCGGAAAGATCCCAAGTCCTGAACACCTACCATAAATCGATAAAATAGTTGATATAGTTAAAAATCAAGACTCTAGTAATAATACTTTTACAACTAATTTAACATTAATAAAGCAAATATAAAATACAAATATGATCAGATATCATTGATTACAGCTTGCAGTGTATTTAAATTCAAATCATCATTGAAATTGTTTTTGCTTATATTACAAATTGTAAATTGTAAATACATTAAAATATTTCAATTCTAACGCAAGAAGGTTTTCCCCTGTCACACATATTAAAATAACGACTGTTGGTTCGTTGCCATGGTTATAAAGTTTAATCACGTTAACAACAGAGTCCTTATTTTATTTTAAAAATCTGTTTAATGAAGAAGACAAAGAATCAGTTGAAATATTGCAAGTTAATAATCGTTAATGACTAAAATTAATTAATTAATTAGAAAATTGTTAATAATTAAAAATGCATTAGTTGATGAGAACAAATAAACTGTGGCTAGCACCTTTTACTTTAGCCGAGGTAACATTGTAACATAATTTTGAAAGCGAATAATTAAATGTTGAGATGGGAGGTAATCAAAATGAATGCTTGATTTAAACGGGATTTTATTGCGGAAACTCTCCCAGAATAAGCAATAAACTTCACTCAAAAAGCACTAGAAACAACTAATAATATATAAATATTATTATTATTATATATTATAGATTGTTTGTTAAATAATTTGTTTTAAAAGACAAAGTCTTCAAATTTGTCACATTGTCTTTATATCTCATTCAGTAAACCAAATTATATGAGTCTTTGTTTAAAAGTGAAGTCTCTTTTTTATTAAAATTATTTTTAAAAATTGATCATGGCAAAAGATAGCAGCAAATTAATTGCTGCGGAGAAAAGAATGTTCAAGAACAGTTTTAAAAATAATATAATTCATTTGGCGTTGGTATACAGTGTATTAGCAGTCATAGCGTATTTATTGGCGAATAACAAAATTGACTTTGGTCGCTACCAGGTATTTTTTAATTTTTATTTCTATTCATTTTTCCTATCAATTTATAATTTGAAAATTGCTGTTATTAAACAAATTTCAATGTAATAAAGTTAAATTTATTTTGAATTAACTAGAATCTAGTACATAGATTAATGAAATATTGACCATGCAAATTCCGAATATTTGTTTAGAAAATCAAAGCACAGAATCTAATTGAAATTGGTCCAAGAATACAATACGTTCTGCAACACTCAACT
>JAQIWP010002742.1:0-10156 GCA_034695525.1 Euzetes globulus
AGAACATTTTAACATTAGTTTCAATGGTTGGCCCATGTATTTCAATGAAAGAACATTTTAACATTAGTTTCAATGGTTGGCCCATGTATTTCAATGAAAGAACATTTTAACATTAGTTTCAATGGTCTCAAAAAATATCGAAAATAATTCTAAATTTAAGGTTTAACTGCAAAGACGTTCAAATGGGTAAGAATTTGCATGTTGTACTTAAATGTAATATAAAATTCATTCACAATTTTAAATTAGTTTTCCTTGGGTAATTTAGTGTTAATTATCTCAAATAACCAATTTCTTGATTAAAATTCAAACATTATTGCTCGATTCATGTTTGCCATTTGGCCGATTGAAGTGTTTGCCCCAATTTTTGTGCATTCACTTAATTGATTCAAACCATTAGTAATTCATTCGAAGTTCACTTTCATCAGACCCTCTCTAAAGCCTCAGAATCTCCAATAATACTTAAATTCAGAAAAAGTCCGACTTATTATTAATTAACATAAAATTTGAATTCATTGTAAATTCATTTAAAAGTAAAATAATTTTGTTAATTAAATAAGTATTCGGTTTCATAAGAGATAAGACATTCTTTGCAGAGAGATTCCACCAAAAACTCATCAAAATATATATTTAATTAAATAATTTCTTAGTTGCAAGGTTATTTTTTATTCTGACTAAATATAATTTCAATTATTTTCCAACTCTACATTTTGTAAATACTAAAAAAATATGTTCAAGGTTAGTCGTTTTTAATTCTAGCAAAAAGTGCAGTAATGATTTATTGATTATTTAATTCATTAAAATATAAACTGGATTTATTTATATAATAATTGCTGTAAAATAAAATAGAATCTTGTATTTTATGTAAATATAATGGAGCAAATAGTGTCTTTATTTTTTTAAATATAGTAGTTTTTATGAAATTTTGATACTTTTGAAACTGAAGACTGAACCAAAATTTGAAGCCTATATTATTGTTATATTGTGAGAAAATCAATATCGTTGGTTGAATTCGTGTTTAATTTGGAATTCTTGGATATTAATGAAGATTCCAACTCTGTGTAATGAAACTTGATA
This sequence comes from Euzetes globulus, assembly GCA_034695525.1. Classification (NCBI taxonomy): domain Eukaryota; kingdom Metazoa; phylum Arthropoda; class Arachnida; order Sarcoptiformes; family Euzetidae; genus Euzetes; species Euzetes globulus. Next base: position 1,075 of record JAQIWP010002742.1, read on the forward strand.
ATTAATTGGCTATTACTACTGAAATGCCCTAGAGTCTTGAGCTGAAAACAATTCTAAAATAAATTTTACATTAGCTTAATTCTGCTAGCTCACTGAAAATAATAATTATGAAAAAAATAACTTTTTCCAAAAATTTATTATTAGTTTTATAAAAGCAAAAAGATGTTTACTTTGAATATTAATTCTGAATCGAATATATTTAAAGCAGGATTAGCTAAGAAGTGGACAGACAAACCCTTTCCCCTAGCCTGCGGCGCCCTGAAACCCTCACTTGAAAACTGCCGCCGCGCCAAGCGTCATTTTTAGAAATGGCAGCCAAAAATTTGCCAATTTGTCCTTTATTTTAAGGAATTTTGTTTGAAAAGTTGATAATTACTGAACTATAGACTATTTAAGTTAATTAATGAGTATGATTACAAAAATAAGTTTATTTGAGAGAAAAATTGAGAAAAGAATGGCCGCCATATTTTTGAAAAACTCCTCCCCTCCTGAAAATTTGACAAAAATATCCCCTAACTCTTTCCTGAAGTTAAGGAGCTTGGCTATCCCTAATTTAAAGGAGTCTCTCTATTGACAATATTTTATATAAAAATATAAATTTTAGGCACAAACATGAAATCCAACTCTGAATACAAATATTTGAAAAAAATTATTTCATAAAAGAAAATATTTATGGACTCATCCGTTGAATACTTAAATATAATGTAAACCTTTAATATTTGTTTTTTAATTTTATTTATTTTTGGAGATACTCAAAAAATGTTGGCATTCCATTACAATTGCAATTACATGAAAAACTGTTAACTAATTTTAAGGTAATTTAATTGGAAAAAAGCTGTTGAATAATACTAATTTTGATTTAAAATTCAAATAAGCAAAATACTTGAAAACTATGAATATTCTGGGCAATTTTATTTTTAAATATTTGTTTTAATGAATTATGAATTATATTTATCAAATGTTATCAAATTTTTCCGAAGTATTGCGGTATAATTAAAATATTGCACTTTTCAAATGACATTATTATTTAATTTAACGAAAGATGGTATATTATTCTATGGCAACATTTGAAAGTAGATTATTCAAAGATTATTCCAAAAGATATTCAGTGCCGATTACTGTAGCCTCTCCTATCCCAGCCCACGCTCAATCTGTAGGTCGATAAAATAGCCTGGACGACTTGTTATCAACTTTAAACTAAATCTTTGGATCAAATATTGGTGATATTTTGTTTATACTTCAATAAAAGTAGTCAAACATATTTAATTTCTCAGAAAATCACTCAATACCTATAAGTTTTGGTATAATGGGGAATTTCTATGCCATTTGCTTAGGTCAGTTTGAAAAGTTTTATTGTAAAAATGGTAGGCATTAGAAATTGTGAAGTCTTGAGGTCGTGGCTAGTAAATTGTTTTAATATTTTTCTCTAAGATAGGCATAATAGCTTCTTACTACATACTTTAAAGAAAATTTGATCACTGATTTAAGTCTGGATTTTAAAATATGCCACAAAGAAGATGGCCAAAATATTTTTCAATTTTCGTATTAGTTTATTAATTTCATTTATCATCATTTTGATTGCAAATACGCCATTACGCAATTGTATTTTAATTTTATTATATTGGTATCAACTATTGTAATAATTTAGACAAAGGTTTTCTCCTTTATTTCAATTAACAGTGAGTGCAGGACAGACAAAGTACCAGCCCTGTTAACCAAATTTCAATGATTTTAATTATTTTTTACTCAAATTTTCCATCTATATAATGTCGACCCATTACTTTTAATTGATCCATATCCTAAACTATTAATGACAAAAAAGATAAATTTACAAATACGGTAAAGTGATAGTTGGACTTCAGAAAAAGTCTTCACATATTGTTGTGGTCGCGCGCATATGCTAGTTATGTCCTGTCAAATATTGTGCACGTTATTAATTATACCGCAATATTAATAATTTGATTCATTTAAAATTACAAATAAATTTCAAAGGAGCCTTTTTAAAATAATATAATAAAAGTGAAAAAACAAGGGCAAAGCTCTAGTTTAGATTCTAGACCGAGAGAGTATTAGATTGTATTGATGAAATTGTAAAAGGGAAAGCCTTCAAAATATTATCATTTGTTTTTACAGTTTCCATAAACTGTAAAAATTCAGTAATTTTCAGCTTATTTAATTAGGCTATAACTAGGTTATTTTGAAAGTTTAAAGGCTTAATTCCTTCAAATAAAGAACAAAATATCTAAATTCTAGCGGCATTAACAAAAATTTCCAAATTTTTGCCAAGATTTTCTAAATTTTCCCAAATATTTGCCGACTCGTTTCACTTGCGGGTTGCCGCCTAAAGGGCCAAATCTCTAAATTTTCTGTATAGGGGGATCAAGTACATTAGCCCCCCCCCCGGTTGGCGACCTCTAATTAGAATGTTTTATACAGTTATTTGAATGAATAAAATTGTTTAAACTTCAAAGCATTAAATTATTTGAATTAAGAAAAGTGAAGGAAAATTTGATATGCGATTCGTTGAACTCATTAAGGCTTATCTCTTGTAATGAAAACACAACTCATTATTCTTTGCTATTATTGAAGAGCTTAACGATGTTTTGCTAAAACTGTGTCCAAACACAAGTCATAGTTATTTAACTGTCGGATACATTGAGTCTACTCTTATCAGTGAAGACAACTCTTATTCACAGCAAATGTTTGAGTGAACGAAAGGCTTCACTACTTGACTAACAATTGCGATCACAAAATTACAATAAGAAAAGAAATCCAAAACAATATAAATTGCAATTCGAATGAGCCATTCATATGACTTGCAAGACCGAATAAATTTCTTGTCGTTTGTTCTCAATTGGCTAATATATCGATTCGATTTTGATTACCCAGCCAATTTACATTTTATGCTCAAATTATTCAAATTTCTAAAATGAATTTCCCATTTGAACGAAAGTTATGGATATAAACATTTCAAGTTTTCATAAAAGTCTGTATCCTTGCTCTGTTCCCGGTGTCAGAAAATGAGTTATTTAAAAAATTTATTTTAAAATCGCGAATAACTATCCAAAGAAAAAGACCAAAATTTGGACAATAAATGTGGTTTATTGAGAACCCTCTAACCTGTTATTCATATTAATTGTTGATCTTTGAATTGAAATTACATTTTAATAATTTGCTAATGAGATACACAGATAGCGATTATTCATTTATTTAAATATTTTCAAACTCTCGTCGTTTACTTTAAATTAATTAAAAACAAACATTCCTTTCATGAAATGCTTGTATTCTGTTTATCAAATTAAAAGCAATTCTATCGAAATGAATGAAACAAAAATTTTAAATAAACATTAATTGAAGCTTAAATTAATCAGTTTAACATTTTGATGTGTAATCATTAGACCTGATAATATATTAGTAATCTCACGGTGCTTGCTAAAACATTTACTTATAGACCATTTTAATTATTACCAAATTCTTTGGGAGGGAGAGAGAGGGAGGGAGAGGGAGGGAGGGAGAGAGAGAGAGAGAGAGGGCGAGAGAGAGAGGGCGAGAGAGAGGGCGAGAGAGAGAGAGAGAGAGAGGGCGAGAGAGGGCGAGAGAGAGAGAGGAGAGAGAGAACTTTGAAGATACAAATAGTATTAAGATTCAGTTCAATTGAAAAATAGACTTTTTATAGACTAAATCGATTCGGATTATAAATACTGTATACGTTTTCATTTTCATATTAATAAATTTGAATTTTATATAATAAATTAACTTGATCAGAATACAGCAGTATAATTTTAGAAAATTAGTTTTCACAGAATAGAATGTATACAAAATTTTAAAATATTCTATTATTTCAATTCAAATGATTTATAATAAGAGAGATAATTAATCATTTCAAGTAATTAAGAGAAAGTCACTTGAATTGAATCGAAATATGTTTGCAATCGTTTGAAATTATTTTTCTCTTAAAATTGCAAGAATATAATGATTACTTATTATGCAAGGATATTAACACTAGCCATTACATACAAGGTCAATAACAATCTATCAATAGGCAAACTGTAAAGATTCATTTTTACTCATTTTTGTAGCTTGGTACTTATTTTGATTCTCCTTTAATTTTTGTAACCATCAATAAGTGACTTTTACAGACTGTAATTATCAATATAACTACCATTTCAACATTAAAACAAAAATATATATAACAAAAATAAAGAAAATATTGTCATTACAGTTTGCATAGAGGTCTCTAATTGTTTTAACTAGCCACTTTGCAAAATAATTTTGACCCAAGTTAACTCGATAATTTTTATCAGCTTAGTAAAAAAATTCAGTTATAATAGATAATAGATTCTACCCCAGCATAATTAGTTCAGCATTGACTTAAAATCCTTGACTTTTGGCACAAAAATTAATAAAAAGTAAGTCAAACAAAGAGATTGACTAAATTATGACTCATTTGCGACACTAATTGCATTTCATTTATTAAAATCAATGCATTCGGAGAAAACTGAGGACAAAATTGCATTCCAAGGCTAGTAATTTAAAAGTATTATTGGTGGAAAATTAATCTAGATAAACCAATACAAAATATTATTGAACACATTATTTGAATACTTATAAACCGAATTTTCCATTTATATGACCAGACTTTAAGGATTGACGTCGCAATTATTCAGTTTATTCTTGATATTTATTTGATTGTCTGAAACAATATTCCTTGCTTAAGATTTGATTAAGAAGCCCCTTGTAAGTCCTTATTCATAAAAACAAACTGTCCTTGTAAGTTTTTTTCAGATTAATTGTTCAGATTTGTGGGACCACCAGTTGGTCACTCTATTTACAATACTTTTTGCCTTCAAAGAAAGATCACATAATTCTCGTAACGACTGATAAACAAATGATTAGAAAACCAGAAATCCAGTCAAAAGGTTTTTCAGTAAGGCTTTTGAAAAATCAAAATTTTAAAAAAAGCAGTGATGGAAAACTTGTGGAAATTGTTGTAAGTCTAGACTTTTACCCAGGGTGCAAATTTTTCATTTAAGATGAAAGTTTCTTGCATTTTTATCAGCTTAATCAATTTTAGAATGGTGATTAGTAAATGTTCCTAAATCTCCAACGTCTATAAAATACTTAATCCTATGAAGAAGTAAGTAACAAAATGGTTTAAACTAGGGTGTATTGGGTCGCTACCTCTCGACATCCCTGAAACATAAGCAAACAAACTCATATCGGATAATTTCATTGAACAAATAAATACTAATAAAAAAACACATTTTTATCGAAACTCCATTGAATTGAATGAATTTAGAATTCAATGATATATTTCAATGTATTTTTGATTATCACCAGAGTAACCATCACAACTTGGTCTGGTCATACTTCACCTTGATTTAGGGACAATATTTACAGATTTACACTGAGCTCATTGAAAAATGTTGCTCGAATATTTATGAAATATTAATGCTTGATTTCAAAACTACCACCCATCACTGCAAAATTGCAACATGGAAGTTGTTGATTACTACTAGAAAATGTGAGCACATTACTAATCACAGGGAAAAAGGCTATATATTCGAGCAAAATATTTGCCAACTTTTAATTGATTGATTGCCAGATATGAGTGAAAATAAGATTGAAATACAAAACAACAAGAAAATAAGTTTAGCAATGATTTGGGAATTAATTAATGTTTTAAATCCTTAAAATTAATCGAAACCCAACTGTTCTCTAATCAGTTAAACAAGGATTTAAAATACCATTAATTTATTTTCTATCGGAAAAAAATTGTCTCAAAACTAAAATAAATACTAAAACGAGTTGTGTTTTGATAAAAATCAACAAAAATGAGTATCAAATGAACGATTTTTTTCCCCTTCGAATAAAATCCAATTTCCTGAAGAAGCAAAAGACTTATTTTCGGTGGAAATCCCATTACCGGAGCCTAAGAAAAAATAGGCCAACACTTGTGGTCATCTGATGTCGCGATCATTTTTCTCAGACGAATACAATGAATACGATTTGTGCAAAACTATTGAACTCCAAGAGGAATGAATTTTACCAGAATTTCTTGGCTCAGTTCCCCCCAAGATATTAATCATATCCTCAGTTTGAGCCAATTCTTGAGCACTGGTTAACAGAGAGATCGGAAAGACTGGAAACAAGAGTAAAATTTGATTTCTATTAGAAATTTCCGTCGTGGAAAATTATTTACGTCAATCATAAACACATCCGTCTATATTCTTGGCCTAAAACAGGTTACACACAGAATTTTATCAAGAATAGACTGGGCAATATGCCAGCACTAGGTCCAACAAGGTAACTATTCGAAGGTCGCCAGAGAATTCAATTTAAAAAGAGTAAAATTCTCACATTTTCGCAGAAAAATGAATAAAAATTGGAATATTTGATTGATTGCAACGTAAATCATATGAAAGATCAGATAATCTTGTTTTTTGGGAAGTTATGAATCTTTTTTATAGCAACAGATTCTCACGGCTCAGCCATTACTCCTATGACTCACATGTTATAACATCATATCGCAAAACATACAAAACTTTAATGAAACTTCCAGCCGCCGCCACCAAGGGGGTGCCAATCAAAATTCTTGCCCTCAGGTAGAAAATAATCTTGAGGTTAATAAAGAATTATTCGAAGAAATATTAAAGTAGAACCGGCTCATATTTATCGATTTATTAATAAATCAATCATGTGACTAAATTAGACAAAATAATTTCGTATCGATTTCATAAAAAACAACATGTTTAATCAATAAAAATATTTAAGTCCTGGATCAGGACGTTCACCACTATGATTATTCCGATTGGGTAACAATAGCTTACGCGCTCAATAAATTTCAATATATTTTGAACAAGCATCAAAATAAAGTCATACATAATGACAGCTAATGTTTATTAAAATTGTAATTAAATTAAATTCATTAAATATTAATTTAAAATAGAGAAGAATTTAATAAGCAATTAGCTAGATTAAAAATATTTTATATCTTTAGTTGGAAGCTGTGGGGGGAATACATGTACCCTCTTTTGAAAATTATATAGTATTAAAAAATGTACAACTACCGCTTGAAACCCCAATCAAAAAAGTCATAGTCGTGAACACTCTGTCCTGGATAATATTGATAAAATTCTCAATTAAAAATGCTTGAGATAGAATTATTAATCAAAAAATCGTAATAAAAATTTAAACCCATGTAAGTTTAGTGTCTTTCTAGTAATAGGCAAGAACTTATTAAATAAGCTCCAGGACATAAGCTTTATTGCTATAACTGCACGATTTTTCATCACAATTTTTATGTGATGCGCACTGTTACCCGGATAAAACCCGGGGGGTGTTCTAGAGAATAGTAAATCAATTTGTTGCATAATTATTATTCATCAAGTTAAAGCCTATTTCAGAAGAATACTATTAAAGGACGAAAAAAAGTCACATGAAAAATGTGATGGTAGTTTGATTGCCTTGCGCATGCCTTCTATTATGCAAAAATTAATTGAAATAATCAAGACAACAAAAAGTGAACCCTGTTGACACCTCTGAACTTTTTGTGAACTTAACACAATTAAAATGGGTAATTTTAATTATGACTCAATTAAAGTGAAAAACGGAAAAATTTTAACAAAAAAAGGTAAAGTTAATAGACAGATTTTTTCGGCTCAACTTCAGAGAAGTCGCGCTTAAAAACTATTAAATAATTATCAGGATCTCATATCAAAGGGAATATTTCGTTCAATAAATAACTTCTTTTAAATGTGTAAACATTTTTTCTCTGTCGACTGAGTCGAGCACTTAATTGCTTTATCACTACTTATAATAAGTTTTAGAAAATTTGAAAATTTCGATGACTTTTTATGTTGTTTTCCTTCAAAATACCTTTTGATATGTATTTTGATTTCTTTCTTCTACATTTAAAGACCGATATGATCAAGGTATGCCAAAATTCACTTGATCTAACAGAAGTGTCAAACATAATGGTGCATTAATTCAATTTATCCAAGCTCATATATGCGTCAAGCCATTAAAAGTTAAAAAATGATAATTTTATTCCACATCTATGATTATGGAGAGGATCTTGGTCATTATTTTTCTATTTTGATAAACTTCAATAATCGAGCGGCGAATAAATGGTTTTCAGTTAGCCTTAAGTTTCTCTTAATTTTTATTAATGAAAATTAAAATTTATTGATAATAATTATTTTTAATTTTATTTTCTCTAATTTTCTTTATCTAAGTTTCGAAATTTTTATTCGCGTTCAGTCTTTCAACGCAAACATAAGACTGGATTAAAGCATAAAATGAAGAGATTTTATAAGAAGGGGAGAGAGAGAGATTTCTTAAAAATCTAATAAAAGTATAAAATATATAAAATAAAATCAAAAGCTGTGAATAGTATTTATTTTTAAACGCTTTGAGAACAGAATCATAAATACCAAACATATCTCTGGTCTTCAAGTCTTTTGACTCGGCTTTCAATTGAGGAAAATTTGATCATAACTTCTGTCTGATAACAGGCCGATAGCAGCCAACGAAAAAAAAGGTAAAACTTAGATAGTTTGTTTTGCACCTGGAATTAAATGCTCTATCAGATATTGAGCCATATATTTTAAAAGAGCTAACAAAATAAAAATGTTTTATTGCAAACTTCAAGTATATTTAAGTTTTCCTCAAAAGAAAGTAAATATTAATAGTAAATGAATTTTTTAATCGTAAAAATACTACGAAAATTAATAATCTGAATAATCATGGTCTGTTTTTCAAGTTTATTTTCAAATGAACCATTCAATATATTTTAATTGAATCTTTCTCTAACTTAAACTGGTTCAGAGTTCTTGCTTCAAACAACTACTATTACAAAAGTTATCTATTGAATATCTAAATTGTTTTCATGAATAAAAATTTGCTTGAAAATAGAATTTAATAATTAAATTCTTTAAATTCAAAATGAAATTCAGGGTAAGAATTGAAAATTCAAAGAACGTTTTGATAGAAAATAAATGGGTAACAATGTCACAATTATTGATCTTGGTTATTCAAAGCAGATATTTTATTGACAAAGTGAAACAATCCGAGACACGAG
>JAQIWP010002743.1:0-10156 GCA_034695525.1 Euzetes globulus
CACCATAAAACCCTTTTTAAGAAAATGGTTAAATTCACTTATACCGGCATGCCGTACAATGTGAGGGAATACGGTAACAAAAAATAAAATTAATTCTACTCCCTTTGTTTTAACAAGGATGTGCAAGATATGTGACCCTATAAGAATATAGGGGGTATAGTGAATCGTTTTTTCAGGCCAAAATTTAGGTAGATATAAATATAGGAAGGAGATATTTTCAAAATGACGGTTGATTTTGTTCTTAAATATTCTTAATTTAAAGGGTTGATTAGTTTAATTAAGCTACAATTAACCTGTTATTCATGTTTTAAAGGTTAAATTTCTAAAAATAAACAACAAAATGGCAATTTTTAGCCGCCATTACTGAAAATTGGCAATTTTCGAGGGGAGTCCGTCTCTTCGTTTTTGTGGAACAATTTTTCCCCAAAACTAGGCAATAAATAACCAAATCTCTGACCTAGTGGAATATTTCGGAAAATCCCCCTTGCGCATCCCTGGTTTTAAATGAATTTCAAATTTACCACAGTTTAAAGTCATATTCGTACAAATCATTTTTAGATTTAACATTTTCCTAATTCAGTACATTTTTGCAATTTTGAAACTCCTAAACTTTAAAATCTCAGAGGTTTTATATTTTAAATTTATGCTTTGAGTAGGAATGACCAAAGAGTTCGTTCCTTAGAGTATCCTGATAGCTCCAAAATTTGGCTCTAGGAAAATATTCTACCAGGTCTGAAAAACAGATGTACGAATATGACTTTAAACTGTGGTAAATTTGAAATTCATTTAAAACCAGTCGTCGTAATTTCCACGAGTAATTTTAAAACTGACTCAAAACACATACTCCATGTCTATCTGCTATATTATTTAAACTAATATAAATCCATGATTTACCCTTGGTTAGATTAATGTAAATTTTATTAAAATAAGTAACTAAGCTTTAAATTTGTTTGAATTTTAGTCTTGTCATGCATAAGGTTAACAAGGAGAAGAAGGTAAACTAAATAGTTGCTATTATAAAATATTCATGTTAAAGTGGAGTATACTATCTTCTAACACTGATTCAAATCTAGTTATTTCCGGCTAAATAGTTTTAAAAGCTTTTTAATTTTTCTATATTTGTCTCAATCTATTTTCAGTAGTTTTCAAAATAAATAAAATTCTAGATGTCTTTTGTGGAAGAAGGCTAAAACTCACCATTTTATTATCTCTAAATTGGAAAGGTTTAGATGTATAGTAAGTTACGAGGTTTTTAAAGAAGCACATAAGTCTAAGCGCGGCGGCCATTTTTCCCAAATTTCCGCCATTTTCGGTTATTTTACCGAATAAGCTGAATTTAAACTAAATTAAAGGCAATTTAAATTATATTAAGCTTAATTTAACTGAATTTAGGCAAGAATAAAGAAACAAAATGGCCGCTTCCGGTGATACTTCCGGCTGCCATTTTGGAAAAATACTCTCCCCTAATACCCCCTAAGGTTTGAGAAAAATTCGCCATTTTACCCTCCCCTAATACCCCTCCCTTAGGTCTCGGACCTTGGCTGCCCCTGTTTAACATGCTGATAAGCCGATAAAAATTGGCCTATCTTCTTTAAAATTAAATGCTTGACTTATGTGCGGCGGTTAAATCCTTGTAACTTACTATATATTCAGACCTTTCCAATCAAACTAAGTGGGTGGGAATCAATTTTAGCATCTTTATTGTTTATTCATTTTCTCTCAAATAGATTTGTAATTCTGAATTTTCGAAGAATCGGTTCATTAATTGAGATATGGTTCTTTTTATCAGAATTTAAATTTGAAAATAATGAATGAAAATATTCTTTTTATGCGGATTTCATTCAAAAATGTTTTGATGTTTTCCGTCAAATATAAGTGTTTCTAAAAATGACTACAAAAAGATTGATTCCCAAACCTCTTAGTATTTTCGAAGAATTTCAATGAAAATTTTCTTTTTCTTTTTTTAGACTAAAGACAAAAATAATCTAAAAATAAAAGCCTTTTTTCACAGAATACAGAAGTGATATTAAATTTTGATTAATATTCTGATTAGAAAACATTGTTATCTATATTTGAAAGTGAATAGTGAACGACATTTGCAATTAAAAGTATGTGAATAAATACATCATAGTAATTATAATAGACATGATAATCCATGTGCTGTTCACTCAGTCAAATCCATAATGAGATGTTATATCTCATAGACTGAGTCAATATTATATGAATATTTACAATTGAGATTACAATAGAGACCTTATTTCCTATTTTACATCTGAGGCTGTGCTCAGCCCAACTCATTAAGTGTTAATCAAATATTTCTAGTTTTAAAACGTGTTCGAAATGTTTGATTTTTTCGAGTCAAGAGAGAGGTCTTAATCATTAACCAAATGTATTGAATAAATCATTTGATGTAATTGTCCCGAAAAACCAAATTTAGCAGCAATTCGTGCTACCGGTGCTAATTACTGTTCATTGAAAAGTCATGTCATAATTTACTACTAGTAGTAGTCTGTTGTGTTAACGACACCTACGCCTGAGTTTGTCATTTTGCGAGCCATCTCTACCTATTCGGTCTTCGCTTTACCTATCAATGGACTGCGTGTAGCCATAAATGCCATCCCATCTCTCGCACACACTCTTACATGACTTACTCTGTGATTCACTTATACACAGTTAGAGTAAAGTCATAAAAATCGCAATTTGTCTTTTGATCGCTTCGAGTCGATGTGTCGAAAGATTTGTACAAACAGTAAATAACTTTCGAGAACTGAAATAAGAGTCAATCAAAACAATTGTTATAACAATCGTAATAATAATGAAGTTTTTCCTAAAGAAAGTAATATTACAAAAGTCTTCGAACTTTTACTTAACGATTGTCTTACAACTAGTCATTTATTACTTAAAAGTTTGCGAATCCAACCAATTCTATGATTATCTCAGAGTTCAAGAATCGGCTCCGAATAAATACAGACCAGACTCCTTTTTCGCCAATCACAACAATTTTAGTATTAAAACTGATCCTCATTTAGACAGAGAGATGATCAAAGGGTTGCCCATTAGGCCAGGAATGGTTCAGTTCTCGTCCAAGAAGCCCCAACATTTGCCCAAAGTTCAGAGCAAAAGAAGTAAACGCAGAACAGGAATGAATGGCAAATTGATGAACGAATTGGTTCAGGATGTCTGTCCATCTGTATCCGATTGGGTGGCTCGACCAGAAGCCCTCGACCCCTATGGCAATAAGCTGACAGTTGTTCAAAGAATCCCAATCAACGGCACAGTCATCAATCAGTATTTCTACGAAACGTTTTGCTCCCATAGTCTCGACTTTTACAGTTACGACTATTCCGGTTCATCAGAACGACACCAGACCTTCAATAATCACATTAACTCTCAATGCCGTGGAATCGACAAAAAGGTAAATAAATACAACAATATTCCACATTTCATTCAAACTTATTCTGACAATAAGAATAGAGTACTTTTAGTTCAAATAGTTTTACTTTTATTTCGATTAATACCCGTTTTATTGAAGTTTATTTACTTCTCATATGACTTAACGAAAATCAATCGATTGAATAAATATTTGTCAGAAGTATCCGATGTTATCCCTTAAGCAAACCATCAATTATTTTCGATACAATTTTTACATTTCTCTTCGAAAACGTCACTCACTTGAAAATAATATGTGTAACAACTTTATCAAATAATTAATTATGTTCAAAAGAATCAGGCATATTGAAACCTGAGTCAAATTTGGTACTAACCATATCCAGGACCACATCCAGAGCTATAGAGTACTTATCGTAAAGTTTTGGAAATTAAAAACCCCTACATAGAGACGATTTAATAGAATTGTTTAGCTAAACTTGCTAACCTAAGCCAGGTCATGAATTAAAAGTTTAAATGTTGAGCCATTTCAATATATAAATGTGACTTTAAAGAGATTTTTCTAAATGAAAAGCTTGCAGTTTGTGGTAAATAAACAGTATCTGAAATATTGATGAAGATCTACGAAGTGCTCAAAATTATTTATAACACGAGACTATAATTTGATAAAACATTCCATTATTTCCGTTTGATTGTGACGTCCATGTCATGTTGAAACTTCTAGACAAGCTAGATTATAACTTATAACATATGATAAGAAAATTATACAAGAAGAAGTTAAAGATGTAGAAGTTGACATTGTAAGAAGAGCTCTAAAATTTATATATATTAGTACCTATTTGAAACTGAAAATTGAATTTTGATAAAATATTTTTAGATTCTCTATTTTTATGGATTTCAAAACTAAAGACATTTAATTTAATCAAATATACATAAAAGATCATCTTATTGTTGAGTTGAAGCTCAAGCAGTGTAACTTTCTTTGAAATATATCTGAAAATTTAATGACAAGGTTAATGTAGGCGTTTAAAGAAATATCCTTGTTTTTACCTAGATGTGACCAAGCGTAGGTTTCAGATCTAACCCTTATATTTATTTTTAGATATAAGAATAAAAGTTTACATTTTAGATCTGGTTTAATATGAATTTGACCCGAAATGAAGTGGGCTGAACACTCTAGGGATTACTTTGAACATGTTTAGATCTTAGGTCTATTAACTATACTCATTAAATATTTCTGTCTTTAATCATCGAATAGATTTTGATTTAAAATGAAGATATTTCCTCTAGCCAATTCAAAAACTCTTCATCAATTTAATTTATTTAACATGTTGAGTATTTGTATATCCTGCTTAATTTAGTACGACTATTCAATATGCAAATTGAAAATGTATTTTTGATAGAATATTTTTAGACTCTTTATTTATTAATACGATAATTGATTTTGATATTTTTTTTTAATATCAAAACTTGATAGATAAACATAATAATAACTTTTAGTTTACTTTTAACGAGTGATGCTCATGGTTATTTAATCCAGAGGGCTAGGAGTAATTTTTCGGAAATTTCCTCAATGGAAGTACTTGCTATTTTGACCGCCATCTTGTTCACCACTTGAACTTGTAAATACCCAAAATTTTGACTGAATTTGTTTAGATATAATTTAACTAACAAACAGCAGGATAAATTAGACTTAAACCTATTTTGGTCATTTATTTTAATTCTGGCACTTGCTTGACACGGCTATCATTTTGCCATACTCATTTTCAGATCATACATTTTTCAAACGAATTGTAGGTAATTAGAACTTTTCTACAGAAGTGGAGACAGAGGCAAACCACCCTTGCACATCTCTGATTCTAATAATGAACCCAAAAACGGATGCAATGTCACGAAATTATCATTTATTTAGTAATATTTAATATTAAATTCATTTATTAATAGTTGTTTCTAATAATAATTATGGCTATATTTTTTATTCAAAGTAAATAAAATATTAATATTATTTTAGAAATAATAGTCAACTAATAGTATGCCTAAAAGATTACAATTATTGAAAATTATCTAGCGGAAAATTTCAAAAACCTAATTAAAATATTTAAGGAAAGCATCAGTATTTGAAAATCATTGTGGATGATTTTTGGCACAATCTTTGAGTAATCCTAATACAAACATTACTCATCATGAGTTATGAGAATTTATTATTAATAGTTAATAATCAATAATTAATATCATTAGATTAGGAAGGGAAGAAATATAACTTGAAATAATATTGCTCAATTAAATAATCATATTAAGCAAAATATATAATTACTGGTATTGCAATCAATTTAAAGATCTTATGAGAAAAGTTGATTTTTAATTTGAGTATGGCTAAAATAATATTTGCATGACTTTGCTTTTTAGCGATTTTTGCCTTCAAATTATCTTTCAAACCTCAAAGAAATTTCGGACAAATCTGAAACTCTGTTGAACTGATCCAAACTATTTCATATCACTGGTAGAAAAAAAACTTAAATTTACAGTTAACTCAATTTTCAAGTATTTACAACATGTATCAACAACTTATGATAGAAAATGGGAGTAAACAACACCTCAGAACAAATTTTGTTATATTCATTGCAATAGTGGTTAGAACATTTTATTATTTTTTTCAGAATAGAATTCACATTTTTTAAAACTTATATTATTATTAATAGTATAATAAACATTTTTTTTCTAAAATTTTGAAATCTTGACTAAAATGGCTGAAAGGCTCGAATCTGATGCTGTAATGGTACCAAAAATCTTTAATCTACACTGAATAAGTTATTTTTGTTTAAATTTGAATTCATGATAATATTTATCTGAAAATAATACAATTATTCTTGTATCCTTTTTTTAAATATCAAATTGAATGATCAACTTTTTGTGATATAGATAAGATTTAAGTTGCCCTTAGAAATCAATAAGAATCGAGGAATATATAAATATTGACATTGAGATAAATGTTTAATTTCCTCAGATATGGAGTTCTCGTTGTCGAGAGAACTACATTTGGACGTATGGCAAAGTAGTTACAACCAATGGCGACATCGGATGGTCTGTCATCGCTATTAGGGGTTCGTGTGGCTGTGCTATTTGGCCAAAATCCAAAGAAGTATCAATAGGAAGAGGTCGAAGGGTTAGTCCTAACCAAATCAACAGAGAAGACAATCATTTAATATCGGATCCATTCTTTTGATGTGTTTCTGTTCTGTAAATATATATCAAAGCGAAAAAGAATTGATAATTCACTAAAAAACAAATATTTGTTTGTTTAAAATATAATAAATCCCATAATTAAACAATAGTTACAAATAGTGGACATATCCTCGACTATCAAATTAATCCCATTAACTATTTATTCCTTTTATAGTAAATAACGCTAACTATTGATGTAAAACCTCTTTTATTCAGAAACTATTTTCACTTTTAGTTAATTGCTGTAAAAAATCAATGTCTTGTCTCTCATATAATGATAATTATTTTCTAAATAATTAACAGAGATTTCGATTGAATTCTTAACAACAATTTTAAAAGCATCAGAAGAATGACTCGATTTTGATACTCATTTAGTATTTAATAGCATTCTATAAATAAATTCATTTGAAGTATTTCGAGATTAAAGTTAGGATACAATCGAAGCCTCTGAGTTCTATCACTTCATTTAAATACAATTTTTATGAATTTCCTATTGTTTTTGCTTTTAATAAATTATTGTTTCATTTTTTCAAACATTGCGAAACTTATTTGAAAGTTAAATAAAGAATTGTGAGACAAAAGTGATGCCATATATTTATTATGAAAATCTGGATAACAAAAGAAATCTAAATTTAGAAGAACTATTCAATCTATTGGCCAATTCTATGATCAGAATATTCTTATTCTGGTTTTGAACGCTCTCTTGAGTCAAATACTTTTTCTGAGTCTATTAAGCAATACTTTCAGCATATTATCTTTTATGAATGTATAAGTCATTCAAATAATGACATTGTCTTTTAGCAAATCTATCATTTAAACGACTGAGAGGTGAGTACATTAGTTACTAAAGTACCTTATTTTTCGCTTATATATAAAAAATAAAATAAAAATCTCGATTCCTTTAAATTTGTTAAAATGGTTTTTAGGATAAATCACTCCTTAAAGTATCAAAAGATACCTTGAAGTCCATTTTAGTGAAAATACCCTAGCCTCTTCTGTCAAATTTTAGGGATTGCAAGGGGGAGATCCGAATTATCCCTCCTAGGGCGTGAATTATCCCCCTAGGTTTGGAAAAAAGTTATACCATAAAAACTTAGAGAAATTGACTCCTTCAAAAATTGCTATTTTTAGTAATGGCGGCCAAAAATTCCGCCATTTTGTAGTTTGTTATTTAGACTAAAAAATTGTTGAATTGCCTTAATTGTGGCTTAATTAATCTAATTAATGTTTTAAAATAACAGAAATAAGCGTATTTAGAACAACAAATAGAGATTTTTCGTGCCGCCATTTTGAGATACACTCTATCCTGAAGGTTTTGACCTGAAAAATGAGTCACTATCCCCTTATACCCCCCCAGGGGACCTTGGTCACATCCCTGGTCAAATTTAAATAGACATAAAATCAATACAGCTTATTATAATGGAATTTAGATTTGCTTAAACATTAAAATGGCAATATTAAGCATATTATTTTTTTTTTTTTTGACAATGTAAGAATTATTATACAGGTTTTTAATGAATTTTATTAAAAATATGAGACATCACAGAATTACTTGAAAATATAAGTTGATATTTCTATTGTTGTTTCCTAAAATCGGTTTGATGTTAAATTAATGTTAAATTACACCTATCCATTAGCATAGACCTTTAGATAGGTCGGATACCACTTTGGTATCAAAGTTGAAATTAGATAACTTGTGTAAACTATGCCATTACAATTCAAACTTATGCAATGGGAAAGTATGAGAATGTCACCGTATTCCCTGGCAAATAAACCCTGAGGCTTATAAGTTATTTTAGAAAAAAAATGTTGTTGCCAGGCTTCTAATCCACGACACGGCCACGGGGCTATTAAGTCAATCCATGATTTAGACATAAGACACACTGCTTAGATATGTAACCAGGCCCTCCTCTAAAGGAATTCCCGATTTAAATAAATGAAATAAGAGTTAATTTACAAATTCGGAGTTTGTTTTTGTGCGAAATAATACTAATAAATTACAAAAGTTCGCATTGACTTTTAAGCCTAGGTGCTTATCATATTTTTATAAGCTCGTTGCAAGGTGTCTATGGATTAGCCTATAGGTCCCCTGATTTTGGTAATTTTCATATAAGCCCCTGGGCTTATTTGCAAGGGAATCGATACTGTATACAATAAAAGCCTTTTATTTTCACACTCTATATTTTTACTAGTTGTTTATTTTCACGCCCAATCCTAGACCTATTTTGAGACCTATGTTAAAGAATAGAATTAATTTCACATTTGTTTATTTTCACACTTATTTATGAAAATAACAAGGTTAAATATGTGAAAATAGAAAAATATATCACAAAATAATAAAAATATTTCGTGTTTTACTGAATTATTTTTGAAAAACACATGATTTTTATATTAATTATACCATTTTTTAGTATAAGAATTAATATAACTAGAATTTTATTAAATTTAACAAATGTTTAAATAAAATTTGTTTAAAAATTACATTTTAATATAAATTTTGAAAATTTTTGAAATTATTGTTGATTTTTGGTCTAGATATTTTCTGTATTTTCACATTTTATAATTTCACAGACCTCAAAGTCCCAACTGTGTGAAATTAAAGAGCTTTTACTGTATAGTATAACAGAGCAATATATGCTCGGTATAAGAGATAAGCTAGCTCCGACCAATTATATACGCTTATACAAAATCTCACTTATATTCGAACACGATCATTCTTCATTAAATATATCATTAAATGATACCTTGACGTTGAAAAATATTTCCCTAAGGTCTAGAGATAGGGTCGACCATAAACAGTAATTAGAGTAAAACCAGATTTTACTTTGTGAAAGATTTTCGCTCAGACTTCTCAAAGTTCAAACAAACTTCGATCTGTGGTTCAAATGTAGTCCAAAGGAATTCATACATTTACGGATACAGTTTGATCCAAATAAAGAGAAATATAGCTATTGCTACAAGATCAAAATAGCCAAACAGCTTAGTTCAGCAATAGTTATTGAATTTTATTACAAAATTGAAAAAATATATGAAAATGAGTTAGAGTTGAATAGTTGTGATGTGTGATGACATGATTTTTAAAAATTGAAAAATCAAACTGACAATTTTATAAGATTGCATAATTTGTTGTCTGACAGTCAAACAACAAGTTGTATAATCTTATAACATGGTCAGTTTGATTTTTCAATTTAAAAAATTCATATATGAAAATGTTTTTTATTTTGTGTATGCTTTTAAATATAAACATAAACATAAATTGCTTCAAGGAGAGATGATAAATCCAAAATTTTGCAGGGAGTCTGAAGTAGTATTTTTTTGAGAAGAATTTTTATGATTTTGGCAAAAATGTAGAGGGTTAAAAATCTATCAGATTTCTAGGACAATTTTTTTCAAAAGGGTTATGGAAGAGAGTTGCTTTATAAAATGACAAAATTTCACTCACTTTTTTTCACGATTCTGGAATCATTCATTTATGATTTTTATTATGCAAATTATTATTGCAAGACTAGTTTCGATAGATCTCTTTCTATCTTGTTCACTTGCCTGA